>JAGKTI010034327.1:0-11481 GCA_018397915.1 Birgus latro | reverse complement strand
TTGTTGTCTATATATTGTGTGTGTATATATGTACAGTATATCATTCATCGTCGTCTGTATGTTTGTAATAGTGAAAATGGTAAAATCTGTTTCAACCTCTCATCCATTAACCCGTGGATTGTGAGCCACAGCTCAGGCTGTGCTGGCCGTGCATCACCATTAACAAATCGATTCCCACACAAACTTACTCATGGTGCTGCGCAAGGAGGGAGAGGGAGAGATTTTTTTCTTTTCACCAGATGATGCCCTGGATGTTTATCTTCAGGTTTTTTTTTTTTCTACTCGCCTACATAAACTAACGCATGGCCCTATGGAAAGATGGAGAGAGAGAGATATATATATATTACTTTCTTTCACCAGATGATGCCCTGGATGTTTATCTTCAAGTTTATAATAAAAAAAAAAAATCCATCAGTTTTTGCACACTGGGTGGGATAAAAAAAAAGGTAATTGCGCAATCCACGGGTTAGGTGTATGTTACATCATACTTGAGGCTTCCGTCATGGTTTTGGGCTTTTTATCTGTGTGTGTGTGTGTGTGTGTGTGTGTGTGTGTTTTAAGGAGAAATAAATAAAAACCTTCACTTTCTGCGGCAGCGTCCCCACAAGGCAACACAGGATGAGATGACCAAGTTCCACAGTGACGACTACATCCGTTTCATCCGATCCATCCGCCCTGACAACATGAATGAGTACAACAAACAGATGCAGAAGTGTGAGTTACCAATGGGTGTTACTTGTTTGGTTTTCACTTGCTTCCTGTCCCCCCCATGTAAAAGAATTGTGTGTGTGTGTCTCTCTTTCTCTCTCTCTGTCTCTCAGGAGAATGTTTGGATATTTGGTGCACGTTCTGCGGTTTTTATGTAAATTTCACCAATACAGCTTTTTTTAGCAGTTTTGTAATTTGAAATTATTTTTTGGGAGAAATCATTAAAAAAAAGTATGGTTAGGTTAGTTAATAATAATAATTAGGATAGATAATAACAATATTTAAGTATAACATTTCGCAATAACAAAAATTTCAATGTTTAATGCTTAAACTCAGAAATGCACTGTAAAATCTTCTTGAATAGGTCTATTTTTTCATTTGTTGGATCTTTTGTGTTTGATGCACGGTCTTCCATTTTTATGTAAATTTTATCACTAATACAGTTTTTTTTAATCTTTTTGCGTATCGATGACGGCTTTGGGTGTTATCGAGGTCTGAGGCTCAGATGTTCAAATGACGGCTTTTGCTGTCATCTGAATATACAGTATATTGAAGGCTAAATTCTACTTGCTTTTTTTGCATTTTATTTTTCATATACTGTATTGCTTTTTGAACATAGTATGGAAGTACAGCTACAGGCATACCCCGCTGTAGGAACAGTTGCTATATGATACCCTGCCATAGCGATGTAAAAAAATCGACACCTTTCTTTGCTTGTTGATGGCCAGTCCCCGGTTATCCGATTATTTTTCCAATTGTTTCTTTTTTAACCATTTTGTGTTTATTATGATTTATAAACTTTTTAGACTTAGATTAATGTGTTTTAATCATAGGTGGGGTGAACACTCATTTTTGGGTGCAATTTACTAAGTTCGATTTTTTTTTTTCCAGACTAATTTTTGATGATTTTCAGATACAGTAAGACCTCACTATAACGGACTAATTGGGGCCCAAGCCAGTCCGAAATATGCGAAATTCCGATAAAAACGACATCCGGACTTATTCCGATATATCAGACATTATTCCGGATTGCGTCAGTGGTTTTCACCACCATTGCAGTATTGTACTGTGTTATACCTTCACTACATTAATCAGATGGTATAATAATACTGTACTGTGCACTGAAAAATATGTCTTTTACTTGTCTTATTGTGGTGAACATAGCTGAAGTTGTCAGGCAGTCCGGACTGCTTTCTGGCTTTATCGGACTTTTTCCGATATATAGGAGTTTAGTCCGATAGCTTCTCGAGTCCGATAAAAGCGAATTCCGGTCTACTGAAGTCCGTTATATCGAGGTTTTACTGTATTATTTTTGGGTTTAGGTGAGTGATAATATGCTTTTAGGGTTAGTTTAGCTAGTTTTAAAACTATTTGAGGGTTTAGGTGAATTAGAAACTTGTTTTTTGGACTCATTTGGGTGGATTTAGGGCTTGGTTGGGGGTGGGATCCTAAGTCTCTCCAACGCATTCCAATACTATAACCTCCCCGATTAACAATACCCAATCTCAGTGATGGGTTTTCCTAAACGTATCCCATCATTATAACGAGGATGGTCTGTATTAAGCTTCAAAATGAGACCAAATTGAGCTCTCTATGATAAATAGTAACTTTGATACGAGTGGTAGTAGTAGTAGTAAAACATCTACATGACTTTTCTTAGTGCTTCATGTGCCACAGCACTTTTTTACAAGCACCCCTCAAATAAATGTTTTACTTAAATATTTGTTATTATTATTAACTAACTATTAGTACCTAACCTAATTTTTTTTTAAATAATTTCTCCCCAGAAAGTAATACAAATTGGGAATAAATGTAGAAAACTTTTAGTGATGAAATTTACATAAAAGTTGGAGAATGTGCCCCAGATACACAAGATCCAAATGTTTGATTTTTTTTTTCTGATTTTTTTTTCTCAAAATGTAAAATACAGTTATTTTGGTATTTTTTGTTTTTTCATACGGTACTCCGGGAAGTATTGTGCTGTTGAGAAGTTTATGAACTACAGTAAGCCTTCCATAAGTTGAACTTTTTGAAGACGGAATCTTCGGTTAGCCGAACTCAGGCCGAGACCACGTATGAAAGTAGGCCGAAATGCGAAAGTAGGGGGAGACATGGCGCCAGGTGGACACGTGGCGCCAGTCTGCTGCTTGCTTTTGGAGACGGTAGTTGTGCCATTTTTACTGTCATCTTGTGCTGAGCAGTGCTCTCCTTTTGCCTTCTGCCTTGCCATGGAAGGTTCAAAGCTTAAAAGAAGTGATACTGGCACCTCCTGTCGTAAAGGAATGAAGCTAAAAAAAAAAAAAAAATGTGTGTGTGTGACTTAGTGTAGTGATCATGATTAAAGTTCAGTACTATTACAGTAAGACCTCACTATAGTGGACTAATTGGGGCTCAGGCCAGTCTGAAATATGCAAAATTCCGATAAAAGCGACATCCGGACTTACCCCTGCTAATCTGGACATTTTCCGATATATCAGACATTAGTCCGGATTGCATCAGTGGTTTTCACCACCACTGCAGTATTGTACTGTGTTATACCTTCACCACATTAATCAAATGGTATAATAATACTGTACTGTGCACTGAAAAACATGTCTTTTACTTGTCTTATTGTGGTGAACATAGCTGAAGTTGTCAGGCAGTCCGGACTGCTTTCTGGCTTTATCAGACTTTTTCTGATATATAGGAGTTTAGTCCGGTAGCTCCTCGAGTCCGGTAAAAGCGAATTCCTGTCTACTGAAGTCCGTTATATCGAGGTTTTACGGTATTACTGAAAGTGTTACATTGCAGTCTGTTACAGTGATTACATTTAAGTTTAGTTCTTATTATAGAGTGAAATAAATACTGGATACTGTTTAGAATTTACGTTAAAGTGTGAACTCACCCACCTCCACCACCTCCGTCTCCAAAACAAAACAAACTGCCGACGAATCTACAGCCTCTAACGAAAGGTGTTACACTGCAGTCTGTTACAGTGATTACATTTAAGTTTAGTTCTTAATATAGAGTGAAATAAATACTGGGTACTGTTTAGAATTTACGTTAAAGTGTGAACTCAACCACCTCCGTCTCCAAAACAAAACAAACTGCCGACGAATCTACTGCCTCTAACGAAAGGCAAATTATGTGCACTGAATTTTTCTTTTTTGTCTTTATTAATTTATACACTGTATATGCTCCTTTACTTTAGTGTTAAGAAGACAAGTAATAAGTATTGTTTTTGCAATTTGGGGGGTGAAAATCCATCTCCAGCACATGCTGCTGACGGTCTGTACTGCCTCTGTGAATGATTTTCAACCAATTAACCACTTCAGTATCGTGACGTCTATTTCTGCTTTATTTACGCTTCCTCCTGCCAATTTTATGGCACTCAGGACTGGACTCACATACTGAAGGGGCTAACGAAGGCTGTACCAACCCCATGCACTTCCACAGATCCAACCTACACTGACTAAAATTGTCTGGTGGCAGCAAGAACAAAATGAAAATACACCCAGCACTGAAGGGGTTAAAGGTATATTAAATGCATTAAATTGTTTTTTGTCATAACTTATATATTTATATATATGCTTCTTTAATTTAGTGTTGAAAGGACAAGTAATAGGTATTGTTTTAGCAATTTTTTGAGGTGAAAATTCGGTAATTTAGCAATTTTTTGGGGTGAAAATTCGGTAATTTGAACCAGGGTAGAGCCCCATATAGTTCGGCTTATGAAGGGTTTACTGTATATGTGAATACTGAAGAGTGGGCATGTGAGGTTGAGTCATGATTCCAGGGGCCTAAATGGTGAATGAGTGTGTGACCCATTTCATTAGGCATGCTGGAATTTTTTTTTTTTCCTCACCCCACCAGTGGTTAGGGAAGTAGAAGCAGAATGATAATGGTGAAAGTTAGTTATAAAGTACAGTTTATTGGAAAGCATTTTAAGACTGCTTAGGAGAACCAATAGACTAGGTTAGGTTGTTTAAATGGTTTAGATGATGTGAGCTAGTAGTGTTAGCATTCAAGACTGCCTACAAGAACCAGTAGACTAGGTTAGGATGATTAGATGATTTAGATGATGATGCTGCTAAGTGAATTAGCAGAGAGATTTGGTTATGGTGATGATTTATTTATTTTTATATGTCTTATATGGGTTCAGTCAACGTGGGAGAGGACTGCCCTGTATTTGATGGTCTGTACGAGTTCTGCCAGCTGTCCTCGGGTGGGTCCATTGCGGGTGCAGTCAAGCTCAACAAACAAGCTTGTGATATTGCAGTCAACTGGGCTGGAGGACTTCACCATGCCAAGAAGGTATTGACCCCTTTTCAGTCTGTGGTTGGTTTGGTGCTGGAGAAGGTTGCCTTCTTGTGATGGCACTGTTATAACCAGATTGCTCATGTGCCTGTTTATACAAACATCCCTCAACAAAACTGTACGTATTTCTTATACCTTGGAAGGACACTGATGAGCTGCAGGGGATCAGCTTAAGTCTGCATTTCACAAGGTTCACATTTCAGATGAACTTAGGGCTACTACTACTACTGGTGCTACTACCACCATAGTCTGTGGTTCCTTCCACTTTAAAAAGGAGGAGATGTGTTGAAATGTAATACTTTGTGTGTTGTAGAAGAAAATGTTTAAGAATAAGAAGATATGAAACCCTTTCCAGGCTCAGGTTCCTTCTGTGTCAAAGAAAGAATGTTGTAAATCAAAGTGCAGTAATACATGTTGTAAGAGAAAATGCATAGGAAATCTAATATACGTTTTCCAACTATTTTCAATCTTTGGTTCCATTTGGCTGAAAAAGAGAGAGTTGTATTGAGGGCAGTGTGTGTTGTAGGAGAGAATGTATAGGAAATCTGTTTGATGTGGCTGCAGAGTGAGGCGTCAGGGTTCTGCTACGTGAATGACATTGTGCTGGCCATCTTGGAGCTGCTCAAGTACCATCAGCGTGTCCTGTACATCGACATTGACATCCACCATGGGGATGGGGTAGAGGAAGCCTTCTACACCACTGATCGTGTTATGACTGTGTCCTTCCACAAGTATGGAGAGTACTTCCCTGGCAATGGAGATCTTAGGGTGGGTGATATCTCTTGTCTCTTAGCATTTGTAATTATCAAAGTTGACAGTGTGACGTAGAGATAAGGACTAAATAGAATGGGTGCTAGAGATCAAACATGGAGAACGCCACTAGGTGACCAAGGCTGACGCATGCGAGCATGTTGGAGCCTTTGTAAACAAATTAGCGAACAAATGAGTTGAAAACTAATCCCTTACAGGATATTGGTGCTGGGAAGGGAAAGTACTATGCGGTCAATTTCCCTCTTCGTGACGGCATAGATGACGAGAGCTACGAGAGTATCTTTGTACCCATCCTCACCAAGGTACGTTACCCAGCTTTTTGCAGTACAGCATTAGCTAGTTCAGTTTTTATAGATCCATTCATGTTCTTGACATTTTACCGTCATGTAAGGTAACAGACAACTTTGCCTTATTATTCGTGCAAGTGGTGGTAGTGACCATCATCCACTTACTTGACGTAATGCTGCTTTACATTTCCTCACCCCCTTTTTGTATTCTGTGTCTGCCCTCCTCTCTCCTACTTGTCCCTTTCCATCCTCTCTCTTTTTATTATTATTCTTTCCTCTTCAAGTGGCTTCACATTGAGTGACAAGTGTAATGGTTTCCTGTAACCCAGGAAACCATTTGCAAACTTACAACTCTCAGGGGGTAACAATATGACCAAATTACTGGGTGATGAGGAGTCTGCCATGGTGCCCCAGATAACTGGATGGAGAGATGGAAATGCACCATCCATCCAGGGAGCAGAGCTCAACAAGTTTTCGCCTCACCTCATCGGTAAAGTGCTGTCAGGCACAAGGGAACATCAGTTTACTGCACAGGATGACCCTGCAGGCCAGCAGCTTGCCTGTGGTTGATGGGTCTGCTCAGGCAAACAGACTGTGGTCGATCAACAGCAACTCATGCACCTGTCTCATAACAAATGAAACTGCAGTCGAATGCAATGGTGTTTTCACCTTAACCTGCCCAGTCCCCCCGACGTACGATGCACGTCACAACTTTTTTTCACGCTGAGACCCACTAACGTGCATCTTTTGTCAGTCAGTTGCAAAGTTCGTTGTTTGCACATTTTTCAAGATTTGCGGGTGATTTTTGGTAGGCATATGTGGGAGACCTTCCTCTACTCCCAGCCAGGTGGCATCACTACCTGACCCTGTTCAACCCCCCCCCCCTCTCTGGGGGTGCACAGTTTTCTCATAACTCACCTGTTAGCAGTGACCTGGCCAGTAAAGACGCGTAGCACCATGGTCTCTCTGATGACGAAATTCAAGGCGAAAATGATTCCTGATGTGGAGGACAAAGATTATGTGGCACCAGAGTTAGTAATGAACAGAAGTAATGAGGAGGTAAAATTGCCAAGTTAGGTGCAATATGTAGTAGTAGTAGTTATTCCCTAGGCAGTCTGGCTGAACTTCCCCGTATCCCTAAGGAAGGCCACAGCCGAGACCGGGCTTTCCCACAGAGCTCTCAAGGAGTGTATGTTGTGTTGTTGGCATAGGTGATTGTGTGCAATGCAGTCTTCCATGATGTGCTTAATTGTATGGGGTGCTGTGTTAATCCTGGACAGGCATCAGCGACGGAGTCATCCAGCCTCTTCTGATAACTTAAGAGGGCTGGATGATGCCCACATCTCAGCCTGGCTGCGTGGACCTTGCCCTCACAAGGGAGATAGGATTCAGAAGGATGGATATCAGGAGGCCGTGCATGCAGCTGTGTGTTGTGTTTAAGTGACTGAATGGAGCGGCGAGTGATTTGAGTATGGATATGCTTCTGGAAGTTGGTCTGAGGCAGACAGGGAGGAAGTGATGACAGTATTTGTGTATGATATCGTGTGCTGGGTGTTGTTTTGATGTTCCTTGGTGTGTGTGGATGTGCTGCCACGTAGTGTAGTGGATGTTGTGGGTTTGTAGAGGCTGCAGCAAAAATTTGGGTGCCTCTCATGTCTAGATAATCCTTGACTTTGAGGACTTTGGTTTCTTGATGTAGGTGGTCTGTAGGTGTAGTAGCTGTGCAGCCTGTGATTATTTTTAGGGCTTTTTTTTGTATGGTCTGAAGAGTGTTATAGTGTGTTTTAGTGAGGTTGGGAGCCCAAGCAGGGCTTGCATAATTCATCACTGAACGTGTATATTGTTTGTATACTGTGGTGGTGGTTTCTTTGTTAGTGTCCAAATGTTGTATGGGCAAGTGACCTCAGGGCATTGAGTCTAGGTTTTAATTTATTTTTGATGTTTGTGATGTGTTGTTTAAATGACAGTGATGTATGTTATTCCAAGGATTTTGTGTGTCTGTGTGTGGTAGGGGAGTGTTGTTTATGGTGAGGTGTGGGATGTGACTGTGTTCTGCCAGTTTCTGAGAAGGGTCACTGTAGATTTGGCTGGGGCTATTTTGAGTCTGTTTGTAGTGAACCATTCTTGTAGTGTGTTGAAGTAAGGTTGGAGAATGTGTTCGGCTGTGTTTGCATTTTGGTGTGTACATGTGTTATGTCTGCATAGGAAGCAATGTGTATCTGTGGTGTGTGGGGTGTGGGTATGTCATGCATGTATGGGTTAAAGAGTGTAGGGGGCAAAACAGATCCTTGGGGGACGCCATTTGTGAAGTTTCTGATGTTCGAAGACTGACCAGCAAAAGTTACATGTGCACATCTGCCTTTCTAAGTAGTTTGCGAGCCATCTTTTTGTGTTATTGTGCATGTTTGTGTTGAATATTTTGTTTGTGAGGTTGTGGCGGGGGATGGAATCAAAAGCTTTACTAATGTCTAGTGTGACAAGGAGTGTTCTGTGTGGTGGCCTAGCTGAATTCATGCCATCAAAAACTTTCTGTGTAAGGTCTGTAAGAAGAGTGTTTGTGGAGTGTAGTGGCCTAAAACCATGTTGTGATGGGGCTAGGGGTGTGTGAGGTGTAACTAGTTGTAGTACCAGTCTTTCAGTGACTTTGGAGGGAGTGCAGAGGAGTGTGAGGAAGGTAATGTGGGGTCTTTGTTGGGTTTGGGGATATTGATGATAATGCCATGCTTCCAGATGTTGGGTATTATGTTGTGTGAGTAGCTGTAGCTTGATATGTTGGTGAGTGCTTGTATGCCTTGTGGTCCAAGGTGTTTAAGATGTATGTTGCTTATGTTGTCTGGTCCACAGGCAGATGAGTGCTTGAGGTTGCTGATGATGTGCTTTGATTGGTTGTAAGTGAAAGGTGCAAAGTCTGGGTCTGTGAGGAATTGTCTCTTACATCAGATGATACGTCGGTTGCCACGATGGGGGTTTAGGTGGCTGCCATGTGAAAAGTGATTGATGAGAGTGTTTGCTTGTTGTTTGTTCGAAGGTATGGTGTCTGTTGTTGTGATGGCAGCATGATTGTGTAGTGTTGCTGTTGGAGAATGTGATGCTGTTTAGTGTTTTGTAGAGTTTGCTGGTGTTTGTTTTGTGATCAAGTGTTTGGAGATAATTATTCCAATTTAGTGTTTGCTGTTCTGATATTTTATTGTTTATTTGAGTGTTGAGTTCTTGTATTTGTTGTGCTGTGTCGTGTATGGGGTGTTGGGGAGTGTCTTATTGTGTCCCGTTGTCTGATGAGGCCTTGAATTTCTGGTGTGAAGTTGGGGTTGTGTCTTTTTTTGTTGCCTCTAGGAATGTGTCTTTTGTCTGTTTTGTATAATTGTATTGAAAGTGTGCACAGCGGTGTTGATGTTTGTGATGGATGTACTGTTTAATGTTTCAAAGTGTTGTTTTGTTTCAGCTGTGAAAGTATGTTGATGTATTTGGTAAGGGAATAATGCTTATATCGCCTATGTTATTGTGTGAAAAGCAATATACTCTTGTACTACATATAAATTTATATCAAATAAATAAATATTTACGAGGCTGTGTGGTTTTGGTTAAGTTTCCCTCGCATCGGGATCTTATTTTATGGAGAACGGCATGATAAAAAACGGTAGTCAGGTGAGGGATCTCTTACCTGTTTAGAATATTTTTCGCTTAAGGTGAGAACTTTCTCGATGAATTTTCGATGTGTCTCACCAAAGCTGAAGGTTTGAGCCAAAAAAAGACAAGTTGAAAATCGGTTGGGATTCTGGGGGTGGGTTGGGTAAAAAAGCGGTCGGGATTGGGCAGGTTAACTTTGCCCAGATTTTTTGCTCTTTGTAGGATATTCACGTTTGCAGAGTGTTATGGCTCTGCGTCATATCCATAGTACTTCTTTGTGACGAACATCATATTCTTCTGTTATTCTGTTGTCTCGGCATTCATATATCTGTCTATTGCCAGACGCCTCAGTCCCGCACGGGGTGGCCACAAACTAATCACCTCCATGTCACTCTGTCCCCTGCCATTTCACTACCCCGCTTCCAACTCACACCTCCCTCTCTCAGGTACCTCTCCACTCCATCCCTCCATCTCATCCTCGGCCTCCCCCTCCCTCTCGCCCCCTCCACCTCACTTATATACACTCTCCTCGTCAGTCTTTCACTCTCCATCCTCTCCACGTGCCCAAACCACCTTAACGTGTTTCTCCTAACACTTCCTATCACGTCCACAACCACACCACAACGCTCTTTCACTTCCTCATTTGTTAGTCTGTCTCTCTATGTGACTCCACATGCTCCTCTCAAATAACTCATTTCAACTGCTCTCACTCTTGACTTCTGTCCTTCCAACAGGGTCCAAGCTTCACTTCCATATGGTAGTGTTGGTATCACAGTACTGTCATTTAACAACTTTTTTACTTCCATGCTCACCTCCCTGTTTCTTATCACTGCTTTCAACGAACCAGCAACCTTCCTTCCCTGCTGCACCCTCTCAAACACTTCACCCTCCAGACTTCCATCCTTACTCATCACACTACCCAAGTACCTAAATGCACTCACATCCTCCATATCCTCCCCATCCAATCTCACTGTACATTCACTGGCTTCACTTCTCTCGAAGACCATCACTTTACTTTTCCCTACATTCACCTTTAGATTCTGTTTCTTACACACTCTCCCAGACTCATCTACCAAGCCTTGCAGCTCCCCTTTGCCTTTGCTCAACAACACAGTATCATCTGCAAACAACAGTACATGGAGTTTCCAAACACTGCCCTCTCTCACTAGGGCCGCTCCAATATCAACTGCCTGACCTTGCATCTCATTTATATCCCCATCCATGTACAGATTGAACAACCATGGAGACATGACACATCCTTGTTTCAATCCAACCTTCAAATGGAAAGATTCACTCAGTTTACCATCCACATGTACTGCAGCCTTAGCACCCTCATACATACTCTTCACTTCCTTCAAGAACTTCCCATCCACTCCATATATTCTTAATACTTTCCAAAATCCTTGTCTATCCACCCTGTCATATGCTTTCTCCAGATCCATGAAGGCTGCATACTACTTCTTTCCCTTCTCTAGAAACTTTTCCACTAAGGATCTAAGAATGAATATCTGGTCTACACAATTAATACTTTCCACAATCCTTGTCTATCCACCTTGTCATATGCTTTCTCCAGATCCATGAAGGCTGCATACAACTTCTTTCCCTTCTCTAGAAACTTTTCCACTAAGGATCTAAGAATGAATATCTGGTCTACACAACCTTTTCCCTTCCAAAAACTTCCCTGTTCTTCTCTGTTATTTCCCTAACTCTGTCAATAAGTATCCTACCATATACTTTTCTTATTGCACTGAGAAGGCAAATGCCCCTATGATTACCACACACTGCTTTTTCC
>JAGKTI010034326.1:0-11481 GCA_018397915.1 Birgus latro | reverse complement strand
CCTCTCCCTACAAACTTCCCACTTCACCTGTCCTTTGTTTCTCTCCGTCCTTGTGCCGTGATCTGTAATCCCTTTCCCCTGGACCTCACCTTCCTTACCCTACCTGCCCCACCTACCACCCCTGGCCAATACCTAACCCCCCCTCACACCCTCATTGCCTTCTGCTATATATACAGGAAATGTGGTGTATATTCAGCAACTGTATTCTGAGGAAGCCATGAGACGAAACTTCAATACACACTAAGTCGCACATCGGTGTTTTTTCCTCCAATTTCTTGTTTTATTGGTTTCTTTTGCATCCTCAATTCCCATACATCGCTTATTTGCACATTCACTTATTTTAAACATCCATTTTGTTTTTATTATTCACGCCTCCCAGTGCCCTCAAACTCCCTCACAAAAAAGCTTTTTACTGCCCTATACACATCCCTTTTGTCTGGCAGTGGCAGAAATCAATGTAGAAGTACTTACTACCAGAAGCTTCGCTTAAGCTAGATATGGTTTGCATAACATTAACGAGAATATAATATAGCATCCGAAAGGGTTACTGGCTATTGCTTCTAACCCCTTCACCACCATACATCTCCCTAAACTGGGTGTAATGTCTGGTTGTAAGAATACAACGCAGAGAAGACGTTCTGGTAATTAATGACAGTACCCTTTGATTATGGTGCAACAACAACAATAAGTTTTCGGTTATTGTGACGTCAGTCTTGGTTTATTCTTAATACCATCAGTCAGCCATATTCAGATTAGAGAAGACTTCCTGTAATAAGTGAGTTAGTGATGATTGTATTTAACCTTCTCCATTTATAGAGTCCCTCCAGAACTAGGTTAACTCGAATGGCAGTAGAAAGAATAAAATATAAATCATGTCACCGTAGTGACAGGGTTGAACTGGATACAATTACCTGGAAGCAGCAAAAAATGATGTATGGAAGATATCTTAACCAGAGTTAACCCTTATCATATGGCATTCCTTACTACGCCCCAGGCATAACACAATAGGGGTCTTGATAATCAAGGGGTTAATACAGATCTCTTCCGAAGTCCTCCACTGTCACAGGTTTCTTGTTATCTTAATAAAGTCGTCTGGAGGAATAAATAATAAAATATATTAAAGCCTGAATGGGTAAAGGAAGAGGCACTGATAGACTACAGATAAAAACAAACACATTAAATCCGAGTATGTCTTCTTTTTTTTATCTAACCTCAGACGATTATACAGGGTGTAACGCGACGTATGACAAAAACTTACACCAGTGATCTATCATGTAATTCTGAGTATATATAAACATATACTCTTTGTGACCCCAGTACCCAGCATTAGGCTGTTTGAGTGTAAATATTTCGTGGGTTCCAGGTCATATGGTGGGAGCTTCGCAGGGCGACGAGAGACGAGTATTATTAGCTTATTCTGTACTGCACATGAAAATCCCATATCCTATCAGTACAAACGAATTTGAAGAAGAAACTTTACGTAGTCTATTGATTGTTTAACATAAAGTTATGCATTCCTGCAATTCTTTTGCACAAATTGACTGTATTTAAGGATTAAATTCAAATTTTGTCGATTGAAGGGAGTACGGAGGGAGGAGAGGTTGGTGTATTGTTGCCAGTTATGTAATGTTTGGTTTGTAGGCTATTGCTACCAGCATTATCATAATACCCACAGCTCAATCAGTGAAAAAATATTATTGTAATGCGTGACTAGCGTCACTTTAAGTCAGGAGTAATGATATTATTTATTACAATTTTTATGCTGCAAGTACACGTGGCACCATTGCTTTCATATGAAGGTGGCTTGAGCATAGTGACGCAGGGTTGCCAATTTAACGACTTTGCAGCTAGACCTTTTTTTTTGCTTCTACCTCGCGTCACGATTTAACATCTGGCAACATGATATCTAGCTACATTCTGGATATTTTTGCCATTATTAGGTGATGTTCTAGTGATTAATCGTCTTCTCTAGCGATATTTTGCAGAGTTTACTGTCTAGCGACATTTTAGCAAGCTTTCAGGGCTACACTAGCGAGATTGATGATAAGGATTTGGCAACCCTGCGTCCACTGTGTCATTTGTACGGAAAAATTTGCAGGCGAGGACACACTTCAAATACTGTTCTCCGCGTTCAGTTGTTCACTGGTTTCAGCTTCACTTGTTCATGAAACAGCATGCCACGTATGTACAGAAATGAGGAATATGCAGATATCGTCTATTTTTACGTATTCTGGGATGGTAATGTCAGTGCTACAGCCAGAGAATACAGGTGGAGATACCCAATGGCTCCACATTTACTTGCAGCATAAAAGACTGTAATAAATAATACTCTTCTTGACTTAAAGTGACGCTAATCTCGCTTTACAATAATGTTTCATTAAATGAGCTGTGGGTGTTATGATAATGCTGGTTGCAATAGGCCACAAACCAAACATTACGTAACTGGCAACAATACACCAGCCTCTCCTCCATCCGTACTCCCTTGCAATCCATAAAATTTGAATTTA
Organism: Birgus latro; assembly: GCA_018397915.1. NCBI lineage: Eukaryota > Metazoa > Arthropoda > Malacostraca > Decapoda > Coenobitidae > Birgus > Birgus latro. The sequence goes on along the minus strand of JAGKTI010034326.1, from coordinate 8,974 downwards.
ATCCTTAAATACAGTTTATTTGTGCAAAAGAATTGCAGGAATGCATGACTTTATGTTAAACAATCAATAGACTACGTAAAGTATCTTCTTCAAATTCGTTTGTACTGATAGGATATGGGATTTTCATGTGCAGTACAGAATAAGTTAATAATACTCGTCTCCCGTCGCCCTGCGAAGCTCCCACCCTATGACACCTGGAACCCACGAAACTTTTACACTCAAACAGCCTAATGCTGGGTACTGAACTGGGGTCACAAAGAGTATATGTTTATAGAACAAAATATACTCAGAATTACATGATAGATCATTGGTGTAAGTTTTTGTCATACGTCGCGTTACACCCTGTATATCGCTTTCGTAAGATTTCCCAGGGTAGTGCGGGTTTGGCCAGTGGAATAATATGCTCCTCCGCGTGACCTACGGTTTATTCTAATGTTAATCTAGAGCTACTGTGGAGAAATAGCAATTTTACGCAAAGTTAAATTGAAAAGCATATAACAGGGTATCTCTGAAGCTAAAGTTGTATGATTGTGGCAAGAACATAATCCTGTATAAGTCCTGGTAGTCAAAGGGTAAGGCACTGAGGTACTCCTGAGTGCCATTCCACACAAGATAATCCTTGAAGCACTGTGGTACAAGGTAGTGTTCCGAGAGCACTTTTATCTTGCTTGAGGTTATGGTCCATGAAAAGGAGCTGTTTGCACGAGTGTTATTACAGCAATGACGCAGGTTTATGCCCATTAGGAGACTCCAGTCTCCGCTTTAGTGGTGATGGAGGGGAGACGGTACTATGCTCCCACCTTGCAACTGAATCTTTGGTGGATGAAACAGCAAAATTAAATAAGTGAATGAATGAATGAATAAGAGAACTCCTGACAATATTACCTCTCCTGTCATTAGAAAAATTATGAAACTCAAACGTAATACTCTGAAAAGATCGTTGGACTCGGAAGATCACAATACTGGGTTTCGAAAATCATCACTCATCGACTTGTTATGCATCGTAATGTGGTGGATCATTATTTATGTCCGTATCTGTAACCTTGCAGGTAACAGTCCTCGTTTCATTGATAAAACAGGGAGGGGAGAGGGAGCGATTCTCCTTCCCTGAGCTTGAATCTTTATATCTGGCTACAGAAAAAATAAATTAATAAATAAACTATAAATAACAAGTAACCTTATCGTACTAGAGAAGTTGTGGAGCGGTTTAACTATTTTTATATTTCGAATATTTAATCGTCACTCTGTCGATGATATGGAGGAGAGAAGAGATGCTTGTTTTTTTTTTCTTTTAACACTTGAATCTCTATGTCTAGGTTAGTGGTTTCATGCTTAACGCACGTCATAATATTATAGTCAGTGTATGAAATATCGAGACCCTTGCTTCCAATGTAATTCAGACTGACCGATATTTCACAAGATGTTTCGATGTGCCTGGTAATACTGGTAGGTACAATATTTCGTTGGTGCCATGGGATAGTATACCGGTAATATCATCAATGAAATACGACATACACCATAGTATTTCAGCATTCTTTGTCCTTTGTTTCCAAATGTAGAGCACAGCTAGAACATTAGCAGTAAAAAAACATGAAAATAAACCGGAGACAAAGAGGTGCTCCTGAGCTTCCTTAACTTATAAGCTTCCTATTTCTAGAATTTTGCCAATGCACAATTTCATTGGCATCTTCCTACCCCCTTCCAGTTTTCCTCTACTTGATATCTGCTCCCACTATTCCCTTTCGCTCTCCTTCTCCTATCCTCTTTTCGCCACCCAGTTCCCTATTCATTACTTCCATCGTCTGTTACTCTCGCGGCATTTCTCTTCTCTCTCCCTATTTTCTTCCCTCTTCCCTATTTGTTCTTTTCTCTTGTATTTCCTTGGTCTTTATTCCCTCTTCCCTCTTCGTGTTTCCTATTCCCTGTTTCTCTCCTTTCACCCCGGTTCTTATCCCCCTTTCTCTTCCTTACAGGGGGCGGTGTGTTGTTATACATCAAATCAGGATTTCATCCAGTCGAAATTACCAGGCCATGTATTGAAAACATTGACACTATTTACATTCAGCTAAGAAATGAATCTTGTCATAAAATCACCACTGGGGTAATCTATCGTCCACCCGGTCAGCCACTCAACATCGATAACGAAATCTACAATCAAATTGCCGAAATATCTTGTACACAAATCACGGTAATATTTGGTGATTTTAATTTACCAGTTCCAAAATGGGGAGAAGCCCTATCCTCACACACAGGGTTAGACCTGTATACAAACTTGCAGGAAAGTTCTTTATATCAATTTGTAAATTATCCGACACGTGGATCTAACATCCTAGATCTTGTCTTAGCCACATCAGAAAATGTAGTGAGTAACGTAATTGTAGGAGAAGAATTTAGTACAAGTGTCGCCGTACAGCGAGCTGCGGCAACAGTTACGCCCACACAGAGGAGGATGATAACGAGGACACCGATAACACCGACGACGTGGTTGATTCACGCCCCATACAACCACAACCAACCATATTACAACCACGTCATCCACAGCAGTCAGAGGGGGATAAAGGATATCGGAAGACGTTGCGTGACAAATATCGTTACCTACGGCACCTTGAAAAGATAGAAGAAGCCGCAGATCAGTGAATGGTGAATAATAGACAGTGAATAATAGACAGTGAATAGTGAATGAACTCGAGTAGCCTTGTACTTTGTATAGTGCACGACCCAGTGGCGTGATGGGTGCCCTATATCTATAGAAAGTACGCCCACTTCCGACCTAGCAACACGAGGAGTTAGCGTTGTATAATAAACAGGCCCGACTGAAAACACCGAAAGAGGTGAATGAAAATATGTAGAGTATACGCCCCCTTCCGGCTTCGGCCTGAGGGAGAGACAGACAGCTGGGAATTAGAATATCCCAGGCAGGCAGAGAGAGAGGACGATCTGAGAGGAGCTCAGCTAGAAACCCGCCTAACGCGCCCTACCACGACGAAGACTGATGATGTCTTGGTACTCTACGGTAACAGTGAGTAGATATCCTTGTTAGAGAACTTAGAGGAAAGTGGAACTGAGAGGAGATAAAGGAAAAGAGAGGAAAGTGAAATATACTGTGAAGAATATTAAGAGTATGCTGTAGACTCGTGGTAGGGTGTAACAGGACGGGCCAGATAATTGTTTGATTGTTAAGTTAACTTGATTGCTCAATGGTGAAAGGAGCAACGAGAGTACAAAGTTAAGTATTTTTATGGAGAAGTATTGAGTTGGGGCATGTGACTGTGTTGACTGTGTTGAAAAGTGATACAAATTAGGTAGAAATGTATTGAAGTGAATTGAGGTGAAGTGATAGTAGAATACAGTGTTATAGAGACTGAGGTGCTAGTAATAACAGTGTTGGAGTGAGATTGTAAGGTATTAAAGTATTGCTCTTGGTATTATGCTGGGTGTGTGGGAATATTACCCATAATATTGCTAGTGTGTAACTTTATTACTCGTGGATCGGTTTTGGTAAAGGAGAGTATTGTTTTCAATGATGAGTGATAATATTTGTGAGTTGTAACTTGTTAATGGAACTTAGTGGTACTGTTGATTAACATTGTGAGGTGGCATGATTTAATAGCTTTACTGTGGAGTAAGAGTATAGAGTAATTATATAACTTGGAGTTCATAGAGTGGAGCAAATTAAAGTGTTATTAAGACTGGAGCAAATTAAAGTGTTATTAAGACTGGATGTATAAAGTGTACAGAATTTGTAGATAAAAGAAAACGAGAAACTTAGTTTGAGTAACCCTAGAATTCCTTCCTCTTAATAGGGAAAGAAACGCTCCCACGTAACGCCGGCCTTAAATGAACTTGTGATTGTTGTAGTGTAGTGTCGGATTCCCCACTTGCGCTTGTTCGGCGCTACCATACCAATCTTGAGTACAGATAAGGAGTAGAGTAGCAAGTGGGGCGCGACACAAGTGATCATCGCATAGTTACATTCAACATTAAATTCTGTGAAGACAGTGTCAGGGCCAGTTGCGAGAAAGTGCCTGACTTTAAGAGAGCAAATTTTATGAAATTAAAGGCAATCATAGGTGCAGGCAACTGGCATCCCATTGTCCAAACTCTAGATATCAATGATGCTTGGAATTTTTTACGGAAACTCTCAACAGTGCTGTCAGGCTATGCACTCCAGTGTGCAACAGAAGGCCTGCCAATAATTCTAAACCCAAATGGTGGAACTCCGACATTAAACATTGTCTGAAAGCTAAAAATCTTGCACATAAAAACTATAATACCACAAAGAGTCAAAGTTATAAAAATGATTACGATGCCCTTCGACGAAAAGCCAAAAAATTAATTAAATGTAGTAAGAAAAACCGTGAGGCACATATTGCAAGTATCAGTAAATCAAATCCCAAAGAATTTTTCAGTTACATAAGAAGCAAAAAGGTAATAACTCCAACAATCGGTCCCTTGATCACAGATAACTTAGAGCACACTGATGATGAAACTATGATGGCGAAAATTCTTAACACGTTCTTCGCGTTAGTATTTACAACAGAAAATATACATACGATTCCCGCTGTTTCCCCCATTCCTATAGAAGAGGGCAACATAATTACTGACATCACAGTTAGCGATCGCGACGTACTGCTTGCAATAAACAAATTAAAAGAGAATAAAACACCAGGACCAGACAAAATATCTCCACGTGTATTGAAGGAACTACAGAATGAAATATCAAAGCCTTTGTCTGAACTTTTCAACTTATCACTTAAGAGCAGTAAGGTGCCACATGAATGGAAGCTTGCCAACGTAAGCCCAATATTCAAAAAGGGCAACAGAGCCCAACCAGAAATCTACCGCCCAATTAGTTTAACATCGGTGGTTTGCAAATTGCTCGAAACTATTATCAGAGACAAGCTTGTGAAACACTTAGAAACAAACAATCTCATCAAAGATTCGCAACATGGTTTTCGTAATAATCGCTCTTGCCTCACGAATCTGCTGGACTTTTTCAATGATATACTGAATATGTATGATGAGACTAAATCTGTTGATGTGGTCTACCTAGATTTTCAAAAGGCCTTTGACAAGGTTCCACACAAAAGACTCCTTCAGAAACTAAAGGCACATGGTTTCAGTGGCAATGTTCTTGGCTGGGTGGAAAATTGGCTGTCTGGACGAAAGCAAGGAGTTGTAATTAATGGAAAAGAGTCAGACTGGATAAACGTTACAAGTAGAGTGCCACAGGGTTCCGTGTTAGGTCCTATTCTTTTCTTAATATATGTAAATGATATTGACGAAGGATTGTGTTGTAAGATTTCAAAATTTGCTGATGTTACTAAAATAGGTAACAAAGCAGATACAGTACTGCAAAAGCAAGCAATTCAGAGAGATCTTGATCAGCTGTTTAACTGGGCCCAAGTTTGGCAAATGGATTTTAATATTAATAAATGCAAAGTACTAAACATTGGCAGTAAAAATGTAAGAGCTAGTTATAGCATGAATAAGGTTCAACTTGATAGGGTAAACCACGAAAAAGACTTAGGAGTTATAATAACAGACGATTTGAAACCAAGCAAACAATGTACAGAAGCAGTGAAAAAGGCCAACAAATTGATTGGATTCATAGGCAGAGCATTTGAATATAAGTCCGATAATATCATTCTCACTTTGTATAATTCCTTAGTACGCCCGCATTTGGAGTACTGCGTTCAGTTTTGGTCACCATATTACAAAAAGGATATGGAAAAGCTTGAAAGAGTGCAGCGAAGGATGACAAAAATGATACCTAGATTGAGAAATACACCATACGAGGAACGTTTAGAAGCCTTGAATCTCTTTACCTTAACTAAACGGAGGATACGAGGAGATTTAATTCAAGTATTCAAAATATTCAAAGGACAAGATAACATGGCTATCAATAAATACTTCACAGTTGATCACTCGAATTATACTAGAGGCAATGGGCATAAAATAATTGGCAAACGATTCCACTCACATGAAGCTAAGCATTTCTTCTTCAATAGAGTTGTAAATATATGGAATAAACTGCCCTCCAATGTAGTAAATTGTAATACAGTACTAACCTTTAAAGGTCGCCTGGATAAATATTTGCCGTCTAACCCCCAGCTTACTATGTTTACTCCTGAATAAAACACTTGTATAAATGTTTATTTTATTCTACTCTTTTAGAGTCTGGATCAATTTACTAAATGCAAATACTGTATATGCACGGTGATAATGTTTTAAGTTTCTTCCCGCAGAGCCCAACTGAGACCATGGGATCACTATATTTATGTGTATCTGTAACTTTTGAATTCCTGCAGAGTCCAACTGAGACCATGGGATTATTAGCTATATTCACGTGTATCTGTTTCCTTTGAATTCCTGCAGAGTCCAACTGAGACCACGGGATTACTGTATTCACGTTGTTATGTCTACAGAGTCTCATCGTCCGCAGACGCCCCATCAACTCAGTGTACCCATACATAGTGTCATGCGTTATTTATTTATTCGATTATTCATTGTACTTTACTACTTTCTCTTTCAGGTTATTCATAATGGTAGCTTATAGATAATGTATTATATAATGTAGCTTTTCCTTTTCAGTCTCTCCCATGAAATTTCCATGTCAGTTTTTCCATGCTGCATGGTGGTCTTTCTCACTTTTTCTTGCCAGTTTTGGCTGGAGGGTTTGGAGGTGGGGGGAGCCTTTTTGCTTTACTATCCTCCCTTCAGCATGTAGAGTTAGATCTTGTAGTCATAGTCTACTCTGTAACAAACAGCCTTGAAAGGATCATAAGGTCCGTTGCTGTTTGCTTTCCTATGTACTTCTACCTCTGACCAACTCCATGATCGCCCCAGCACCCAGAGGTGAACACAATACCCTCACAGCAGGACTCACACGCACCCACCCTCACCTGTGGGGCCAAGGAACACACTGCCTTCCAGCCCTGTGTCTATCTTGAGGTGCTGCTTTCGTAGATTTATTAGGCCTATGACCTGTTCCTTACCAGTTTACTTCTGTGCAGTATATGGCACGATGCTATTCTTTCATGTTTTAAAACAGCTATTAGCACCTACTCCTTATTTATTCCTGAATATGACACATTAATATTCTCGTTTATCGATTGGAAAGTTTTCTCTCATGTTATATTGAATTATTCAATTTTGCATATGACGCTGATATTCTCCTTGTCGGCTAAGGAGGCGCCCTAGCACTTCCCCCCCCCCCATGACACGATAATATTCTCATGTATGTTATTCATCCAAGAAGCCCTCTAGGTTCAGCCCCTTGTGTTGATCTTTAGCCCTATTTTCATGGGGTTTGGAAGCTCTACTAACTTATATTCCTTGTGGGTTTGATAGGCTTACTAACACCTATGCCTCGTGGGATTAGGAGGGATATTAGCAGAACTGACTAGGTTTGTGCATATCTGTTCCACAAAGGTCGTTAGGGACATAAATCAATATTAGTGCCACCAAATCCTTACTATTTTATTTCTGAATATTGCACCATGATGTTCTTCTGTATGTTATGAAGGCAGTCAATGCCAGTTATTTAGTCCTCCACCGGTCAAACCGGTCGGGGACTATAGGTTCGCAGGGTTCCGTTTGTAAGTCAGTACGCCCATCAGTCTGTCTGCAATTTCGTGCCCGCTCTGTAACTTCCACATGCATGGACAGATACTGATATAACTTCAAACAGTTGTTCCCCATACCATGACGGTGTGTCGCCATCTACTCCAAAGGTCAAGGTCACACTGGGGGCTCAAACAAGGTCGCGTGCTGTCATACTTAACAGCCATACCTACATTCGTGTCCGCCGTGTGTGTTGTCTGGGGAGATCACTGAATGGCTGTACATACGTATTGCTATCACATCCACACTGTATACACAGTACATATGTATGGTGAACATCCGGTAGGGGACGTTGTATTGCATGGCAATACTTGGCAGGGACTTGTTATATTTATCATCTCAGCCTTACCATTGTAGTTCTGTTTACATCAAGATCGTATTTCTCATGAATTATTATTTATCTCTTTTCTATCGCTACTTCAATGGTCACTGTTCCTCTGAACTGTCTGCTTGTATCCCTCCACCTCTACGACGGCCACATAGTACCCGTCTAGTAACAACCTCTCATTCCTTTTCAGTCCAACTCTCTAATGCTAGAGTTAACCGTTACTCCCAGTCCTTCATTTATGCAACTGGTCAACTCTGGAAGTGCCTTCCTCTGTCTGTATTTCCTACTTCCTATGATCTCCAGTCTTTCAAACTCAGTGTGTCCGGGCATCTCGAAATGAACGGCTCTTGAATTTGGCTCGCTTTTGTATTGTTTTTGTTTATTCTTGGTAGGAACAGTTTGCGGGCCCATTGGCCTTTGGTTCCTTCTTCCTTGCATAAAAAAAAAAAAAATACAAAGAATATTAAGGTGGACTGTGCAAAAGAAATCGTAAGGAGTGAGGTGCTAGGTAGCCTCCATAGGTGACGAGAATATGGTACGTGAGGCAATGTTTACTGTGGGTAGAAAACCACACTGCAGGAATATACACTGTGAACTGAGCATGGTTTTGTCTGTGGGTGGAGAGAGAGAGAGAGAGAGAGAGAGAGAGAGAGAGAGAGAGAGAAATTACATAAACTTATGAACAGGATAGTTAAACACTGTCCATAACATAACAAAATTCCTCTTACAAGATGAGCCCGAGGAAGGTCCGTTTGACGTGAGACAGTTTACAGAATGTTAGGCTGCTTTCCATGTAGGTTATTTGTAATGGATGGATGGACGTATAAATGGGTGGACAAATTACAATGCATTCTTTATCGATCATCTACCCATTGTCCGAGCTGGAGGAAGATTGGTCTGACGTGCCAATACAGTGTTAGGTGGAGAGAATCATGAATACATGACTGAATTTCAAATGCATGCATGAACTGATAAATAGGCAATGATTTTTTGTCTTCAGTATTAGTATTCTCATATATT
>JAGKTI010034325.1:0-11481 GCA_018397915.1 Birgus latro | reverse complement strand
ACACACACACACACACACACACACACACACACACAGCCTTTTATACCTTGACTGTGGCTGGAGGATAAGTTGGTTTTAACAGTATTAACGCCGGATAATCTCCTGGGATCACAATGCTAACTCACTCTCTCTCTCTCTCTCTCTCTAACACTATCCCCCTCCCTCCCTAATTTCAGTTTCCCTTCATCCTCCCCCTTGCCCTTCAAACATCCTCCCTCTCTCTCTCTCTCTCTCTCTCTCGTTCATTACGCCTCCCTACATTCCCTCCCCTCTAATTATATTAAACACGCTTGCCCTTCATTCCTCTCACTACCTCTCACTGTTACTCTCTCTCTCTCTCTCTCTCTCTCTCTCTCTTTCTCTCTCTCCCTCTCTCTCTATCTATCTATGCTTTTTTTTTTTTTCTCATCCGTCTTCCTCTAATGCATATACTTTCTGTCTGTCTCATTCCGCTGTCTTCGCCTGTCTTTACTGTCAATGCTGTCTTCCTCTCTCTCTTTCTTTCTCTCTCTCTCTCTCTCTCTCTCTAAAAAAAAAAAATGGTACGTATTTTTCACATAATTCGGTTTTCACGCGTTTCAATATTTTTTTTCTCTCTCTCTCTAAAATCAAAGCTCCATGGCACGTATTTTTAACATGCTCAATACGGTTTTCAGGCCAGTTTAATAGTTTTCCTATCACTATGAACCCTTTAATGGTGGCGTTAACTCTAGCATCTTATCCAGACGATTTTGTTCAGTCGCGTGAGTCGTAGGTTCACAGGGGGTTCTAAAAGTGATACAAAGACAGTTTCGTAAGGAAGAGGGTTTAGATTAGAACGGAGTAATACAGTTCTTAGAAAAAAGGGGAAGTATGGATCACTCGGAGGGTTATCTTCCTCAAAAAAAATAATAATAATAATAATAATAATAATAATAATTCAATGCTAGGTCCTTATTTTTCTCTGTAACTTCTTCACATTTTTTTTCTGCTCAGACAAATTCTTTCTGATTTGGAGACATATTTTAATTTGGATGGGTTGGTATTTTCCTTAACCCTTTCCATTTGGTGGATCATTCTAAGGTGAGCGGAACTACGGAGGGAACAAGGAAGAAAAAGGAAAAACGCGTCAAGGTGGTGAACGCCCCGCATATCTTCGTTATCTGTCTCCATCACTCTACCTCACACCTGATTCCAACCGCCTGGTTCTCTTACCCTACCTCTCTGTCCGTCTGCCTGTCTCTCTGCCTGTCTCCTTGTCTTTCTACCTCACTCTGTCTGAGCCTGCCTCTCTGACTAGTCGTTCCTGTATCACCCTTTCTCTCTGCACCACCCTTCCTCTCTGCTTCACCCTGTCTCCCTACCTTAAAAATTCCTCCCTAGCCCTCCCTTTCCCTGCCTGACTCTGCCTCCCCTTGCCTGACTCTGCCTTTCCCTGCCGCTCTGCCTGACTGCGTGGCGTGAATTATGAGGGAGAGGGGGGCCTTAAGTACAGCCTCACCACTGACACACTGTTGCCATTATTGCTAAACTTGATCACTCACTCTCTCTCTCTCTCTCTCTCTATCTGTTAACCTATCCATCTAACCATCCACTTGCATTTGTGTATTTAGCCAACTACCTTCCTACCTAGCTATCCATCTGTCTGTCTGTCAGTCTATCCGTCTGTAAGTATCTATCTGTTTCTGCCAATTAGTGCATATCCATTAATTCTTCATTACCTACCCTTCCCAGTATATTCATTTTCACCTTTCTCTCTCTCTCAGCACTCCCAAGGGACAGGTCGTATGCCTAAGGGGAGGGGGGGGGCAAGGTTGGTACAGGTGAGGGACGATACTATAAAAGCGTCTTTAATATTCCCAGCTGGTGTGAGAGAGGGAAGCCTGCAGGTGGTGGCACTGATATAGCTAGGCGGTTCAACTACCCGGCTGTACTACTTCCTTGTACCCCTTAACTACTTCCCTCTACCCTAAAAGGAGAATGGCAGACTAAAGAACGTCGATAATCAAACTAAGCTTGCGGTTCCCCAGGTGGCTTCTATCCCTACCATCAATCTGTCTCCCAGTGGTTTCTATTCCAGTGGTTTCAGTTCCAGTGCTTTCCATTCCAGTGGTTTCAGTTCCAGTGCCTTCTATTCCAGTGGTTTCAATTCCAGTGGTTTCAATTCCAGGGCTTTCCATTCCAGTGGTTTCAATTCCACTTCTTTCTATTCCAGTGGTTTCAATTCCAGGGCTTTCTATTCCAGTGGTTTCAATTCCAGTGGTTTCTGTTCCTACCAGAATGTTTTTCAATTGTTTCTTTTCCTACCAATCTGTCTTTCAGTGCTTTCTATTCCTCCTTTCCAGCTGTTCCATATCTGATGCTTTGTACAGTCATTGTTCCTGTTCAACTCTGAATACTGTTCATTAAAGGTTCAGTTCATTCACCACTTCTGTTCATTCACCACTTTATTCATTCACCACTTCTACTCATTCACCACTTCTGTTCATTCACCACTTCTGTTCATTCATCACTTCCGTTCATTCACCACTTCTGTTCATTCACCACTTCCGCTCATTCACCATTTCTCTTCATTCACCACTTCCGCTCATTCACTACTTCCGTTCATTCACCACTTCCGTTCATTCACCACTTCCGTTCATTCACCACTTCTGTCCATTCACCACTTCCGTTCATTCACCACTTCCGTTCATTCACCACTTCTGCTCCTCCTCTTCACCCATGACCTGAGATGTACAGTCGGCATCAAAAGTCCTGTCGCCTCTCCTTCTCTCTCCATGCACTTTAAATAATGACCTCGTTCGCCCTCAGGTCAATCTGATAAGTGTCGCTTGTTCCATGTCAACCACCCTGATTTCAAAGTCCGTGGAGAGAAAGACAGGAGAGGAGACATGACCTTTGATGCCGACTGTACTGTACATCTGACACCATCCACTCATACGCTTGTGACTGCATTCGACATTTACTCACATCTGTTATCTTGTTTTTGTTTTGTTCTTCTTGGAGGGGACAATCTTACGGGTTTCTGGCCTTAGGTTCCTTCTTCTTTGCACAAACAAAAAACAATAACAATAATAATATGGGAGGAGGCTTTGGTGGCGCGCAATATATTTCATTCTTGAGTAGGGCAAAAAAAAAAAAAAAACTTGCTCTACTTAATGCTTCGGCAAGTACAGAGGAAACAAAGACGCGGGATCACAGGGGCTTCCGCTAATATGAATCTCCATACGCGGTAGAGTTAAATGTGTGTGTGGAAATCATTAGGGCGCCACTGACTGACTGAGCCGCACCCCAAAAACCCATTACCCCTTATTTCAGGTCACCACATACCACTACACAGATCAGTCCTTCACCGTCTGTATATGTTTGTTCTCTCTCTCTCTCTCGTAACCTGCTTCGGAAAGGTCATAATCTCTTGCAAAATAAGGTGTGTGTGTGTGTGTGTGTGTGTGTGTGTGTGTGTGTGTGTGTGTGAAAAAATCTTGTGTATTAAAACTTTAGGTGTAAACTTGTCCATTTTCTTTCACCTAACGGAACTGGCCCAACTGTACAACTTGAACACTATGTTGTACAGTGAACATGAAAGGGTGTACAATGAACATGAAAGGGTGTACAATGAACATGAAAGGGTGTGCAATGAACATGAAAGGGCGTACAATGAACATGAAGGGAGTACAATGAACATGAAGGGTGTACAATGAACGTGAAGGGTGTACAGTGAACATAAAGGGTGTGCAATGAACATGAGGGGTGTACAATGAACGTGAAGGATGTACAATGAACGTGAAGGGTGTACAATGAACATGAAGGGTGTACAATGAACATGAAAGTGTACAGTGAACATGAAGGGTGTACAATGAACATGAAAGGGTGTACAATGAACGTGGAGGGTGTACAATGAACATGAAAGGGTGTACAATGAACATGAAAGGGTGTACAATGAACGTGGAGGGTGTACAATGAACATGAAAGGGTGTACAATGAACGTGAAGGGAGTACAATGAACATGAAAGGGTGTACAATGAACATGAAAGGGTGTACAATGAACATGAAGGGTGTACAATGAACATGAAGGGTGTACAGTGCTCTCTGACATTTGCCCTGCAGAATCCATCACATGATAATTACCGCTTGCATAAAGGCAAAGCTTTTATTTCGTAATACTGTTGAGAGGACGAGACAGACACACACACACAGAAAGACACACACACAGAAGACAGAGACACAGACAGACAGGCAGACAGACAAAAACAGACCCCCACACACAGACAGACAGACAGACAAAAACAGACCCCCCAACACAGACAGACAAAGACAAAACAGACAGACACACACACACACACAAAGCTTCACCCAATGAGCTTTCGTATTATTAAGCTCTTCAATGACTAAATTTCCCTCTATACGACAAATCACTTCAATATTAACTACACCAATACTCTCATACTAAGCTTCGTGTATTAAGCTTTGGCAATAAGGCAAACATGATAGGATGGATGGGGTTTCCTGCCCCCCTTAGTGCCACTCAAGGTCGAGGAACTGGTCACTTCTCATCATAAACACCGAGAATAATTAGTCTACCGTATACCCACATCCCTACGCTCCTCCGAGGGATAAAGTTCATGGATGAAAAGGAAAAAGTACAAAATGTGATTCGTGTATAGTTGTAAAATCTTGAGAAATTATATTATCATTTTGGGCTATATTATTAAGTATTGTAGGAAGGGTATCATGATTATAGTACCATTATAGGGAAATGATGGAATCACTTATGGTTACCTGTGGATAGTAATTACAGGTGATTTAAGTGCACGGTTGCTTACTTAATAAACTAATGATGCTGATAATGATGATGATGGTGATGATGGTGACTGATTGATGACTGATGATGAATGACTGACTAATGATGTTGATGGTGATGATGATGATGAAGATGTTAATGTTGAAAATTTTGCTTTCGGTTCAGTATCTATTATTATTATTATTATTATTATTAGACACACACACACACACACACACACGCACACACACACACACTCTCTCTCTCTCTCTCTCTCTCTCTCTCTCAAAACACACCGTCGAAATCAAGCTTGGAGGGGGCATTAAAACAAGAGCCAAAAACATCAAGGAAAAAAACAAGGCAAAGACAAACAAGGAAAAACAAGCACGCCATTGCAGAATATAAATGAAGGAAATAAAGAAAATGATAAAAAATAATAATAATTCAGTGTCCCCTTGATGGTGGTCTGGCCTTCATTAACCCCTTCAATCAGAGGACGAGTTTTTACCATTTATTCTTTATTCTTTATATCACCTGACTCTTTTATTTAGCCTGGGGGGAGGGAGGGAGGGAAAGACAGATGGAGGGAGGGAGGGAGGGAGGGAGAGATAAATGGAGGGAGGGAGGGGGAGAGATAAATGGAGGGAGGGAGGGAGGGATAAATGGAGGGAAGGAGGGATAAATGGAGGGAAAATGGAGGGAGCGAGAGATAAATGGGGGGAGGGAGGGGTGAATGGAGGTGACAAATAAATAAACAAATAAATAAATGTCATTAGGTTGAAGAGCATACGATCCTGTCTAACACCTTTCCGTTTGCGATTTATTTTGCATATTAAAGGTTATGAGAGAGAGGGGGGGGGGGCGTTCTAGGGAGCCTCCAAAGCCACAAGAACACGGCCGTTAACCCTTCAGTCCAATTTCTTTTTATTTTCTTCTGGTCCTAATGACGTCACAGCCTTGCATACTGATTGGCTGGGTGGGGACCAATCAGGGGGCGTTTTTTGGGTCTTCTTCATGAGAGAGAGAGAGAGAGAGAGAGAGAGAGAGAGAGAGAGAGAGAGAGAGTTTGGTCTTGAATTCTTAATTTTTTCTGCTATTTAAGCCTACACAGAACCCACCTATTGAGTCAGGGTTCAGTGTGTTCAGAACCTTAGAGAAAAAAAAATATTCAAGCTCTAAACTCTCTCTCTCTCTCTCTCTCTCTCTCTCTCTCTCTCTCTCTCTCTCTCTCTCCCTCTCAAACATTCTCACTTATCGCAAAGAAACATCAACATTTCACGAGATTCGCTTAACTCTTTCACTGCGAGGACGTCTTATAGTTTATCCCTGTTACCTGAAGACAATTTCCCTCCTATCAAGGTGTATAAAGGAACACAAAGCAAAGGAACAGCAACATATCAAGTGCTCCTTTGGGACAGTTAAATAAAATACAAATACGAGTATATGAAGGTGTACACAGAAAAAAAAAAAATCACCAGCTACCTAACTACATTACAAATTCAGAGGGGTGGGTGTGTGTGTATATATGGGTATGTATATTTATATGTACTGGGTATGGAATGGGTCACAGGCTGCTGTTTTCATCTATGCACGTATTATCAATGTCAATTTGTGAATGAATTTATCTCTCCTCAGTCCCTCAGATTTAGCATGCCATTGTTACCATTAAGAAACCTGGTATTGAAACTCTATATAAAATCGTTCGTGGATGGACAGACGACGTTCTTGGGTGTAACAGGCAGTGGGTTAGCCTTGATTTTTATATTTATTTATTTTTTTCTGCATTTCATCCTGGTAAATTTTAGGTTCGCCTATATCTGTTATGCTGTTCCACGACGTTATACAGTGAAGACATGGTTTCGGTATCGTTAGGCCGTTTCGGTAAGGTTAGGTCTGTCTTATCTCTAGTCAGACGCCAACAAACAAATCGCCTCCATGTCGCCCTGTCCCCCTGTCATTTCGCTGCCCTCTCCCCAGCTTACACCCAAGGTTAGGTGACGGTTGCAATAAGTTTGACCATTGTTTCAGTAAGATTTGATCGTGGTTTCAATAATGCTAGGCCATGTTTCAGCACGACAGGTCACAGATACATCAATTCAAGAGTTTGGACGCGCCCATAAGGACCTTAGGAAGAAGAGAGAAGAGAAAAAAAAAAATGGAGGCCAAAGGGAGAGAAAAATGGGAGAGGAGAAGAGGTCAGAAGGGGGAGGAGGGGGGAGGAGAAGGGGGGGAGAGGGGGGAGGGGGAGGGATACCAGTGCAAGGCGGTGATTGGTTCTCTCAGGAGCCATAAATTCTCTCTCCCCCCTCTTCCTCCCCAACCTCCCCTCCCCTCCCCTCTCTATCCCTCTCCCCTCCTTACTACCCTCCCCCTCACCTGGGCACTTCATCTCACTCATGTGCCGACACGTTGAGTGACATGTGCACACGGAGGGAAGCTGTGTGCGTTTGTGACACGTGCACATGAAGGGCAAACTGTGGTGTGCGTGTGTGAGACTGGCATGTGCACACTAGGGAATCACAGAGTGTGTATGTGCGGGTGTGTATACATGTGCGTAAACTTCCTTATAAATATTTTCATCCCTTTTCCCCTGTTCGTCACTCCCTCAGACGTTCTCATCCACACAGCTAACCCTCCTGTTTAAGTCTCCTCTAAGGTAAAAAATAAATAAATAAAAATAAATAATCTAGAGACTCCATGGAAAAAAATGGGGAAAAAAATATGAAAAAAAAACGTAAAAAATTGAAACGAAAAATGTCGACATGGTTACTCCTTGTCCTAATTTTTTTTTTTTTTCAAGAACAAGACATTTAGGAAAATTCTCTACAAAAATTCCTACAAAAACATTAAATTAGAGCAACAGACACCAAAGTTCTGTAGTCAGTATGGACGTATAAATATAACCAATTACTTTTCAGTGTGAGATTTGTTAATGCAGGACGAAGAAGAGAGAGACCGATTCCTTGCTCCCTCTTCCCTTGCCTGTCCTGTAAATAGTAACGACAAACAGTGGTTAGCACATCCAGCTCGCAACTGAAAGAACCTGAGGGCGACTTTCGGACCGGCCAGTATCCAGGGCAAAATCTGCTTCCCCACAGTGTCTATCTTCATCCAGCACTGTATTTGGGGATCTGGATGGAACTTCAATTGTTGCGTGTCATTAAGTGAAGACTGGATTTACACGAAACTCTTAATAAACCTACGTGTTGTCGATAGGTATTTTCTTTTTTTTAATGCAAGGAAGAAGGAACCAAAGGCCTATCTATCTATCTTTCTTTTTTCTTTCCATCACTATACGATTTTATTCAGCTTAAAAACTAGGGAAAGAGTGTATAGAGTGACTAACCCCTTCACCAGGATGGGGTTGACTTCTGAGCTGGAGGAAATCGTCTTTGGGATGCAAGGAAGAAATAATCGTGGTAGAGGGATTAACTGCGAAATAACTCCCTTCGTCACAACACACCCATCATTTCTCCAGTTGGTTCAAGACGATTTTTTCAGCCCAGGGTGTGATACAGGATCCTTAGGCCGGTATTCTCGACGGTCAAAGAAGCTCCCTAACACCTCTTCCTAGGCGATTTATTTTCTTATTGCACCTCACCACCCTCCTGTGTTACGAAAGTCCTACTGCCATCGCCATATAACAGAGAGTCGACTTAACCAAAAGTGACGATATAACTTGACCTTAAAGTTAATGCGTCTGTACTACCCTCAATGTTTAAGAAATATATGCATCTTTCGTATCAGGTTTGTATGATCAAGGAAAATACCCTAATTAAAAAAAAAAAAACTTCATGTACTTCCCCCCCCCCAAAAAAAAAAAAAAAAATCGTGGCCTAGCAACTCCCCCAATTTTTCAGTGTCTAAAAAATATTGCAGTATCGCTGTTATTGCATGCGACTGAAAGATACTAATGTTATGAACACACTGATACAAAACACTAGTCATGTGAATTCCATGAATTATGGCAAATTCTAAAAATTATGAAAAATTCAAAAAACGAACAAGAATGCGCTACAGGGGACCAATTTTTTTTCTTTACAAAGTTAATAAACTCAATGAAAATTCCAAACATACTGATACGAGAATCATGATTGTAAATCATATCTGATTTTTTGGCAAATTTACAACGTAAACCATATTTGATTTTTGGTAAATTTACAACAAAAATTATCTTAAATCAAGTATCCGACCAAAATCAATGCTATGTCATCAAAACTCAACTTTATAACCAGGAACACTAGAATGTTTATGCCATTACACATTTGAAATAATAATGACTGACAGGACAATGTTTTCATGCTGACACGTACCTTCCACTACTGAAGAGTTGGGCGCCAGTCTGGACATAATACAGCAGTCCTTCAATGCCCAGAACTGATTAAAAATGCCATTAGTAGGCATGGGTAAAGCACTTATCCAGGCATGTCCTAAGCGGCCCTGCTCGAAGCGCTTCATGTTCTTTGTTGACATGCTCTCGTAGGCGACACCACTGTCTACCTTACGCTTAGCAACTACTTGTTTCCACTCAAAACGGTGTTGTTGTCGCTTTCTTGTGACCTTCCGACATTCACCCTCACTTTCTATATCACTAGACGACATCACTGTGCGTTAATCCACGTAAAAGTAGAAGAAATAGGGAGGTTTCAAGTTCTACACCTTCCCTCACCAGTGCACGCGGGTAGACTGTCCAACGAGCGTGCTACGGGCCTCGGGATTGGCCGAGCCAGCCAGGGGAATGAATGCCGCCACGCTATTGGCTCGTTGACTCCCCCTACTGCCAGAGAGTCCCAGAATTAAGTACGCCGTTTCTGCTGTCAAAAACACCTGACCATGAGCTTTGATGTAGAGAAGAATAAGGGCCGATTTCGCTTGGCTTTTCACATGTGGAAAAGATGCCCCTGGACAGGATGATCTTGGATACATCCCATATTCGGTTCTTTGGCAAGTCGTCTGGTAACCAGACATACCAGAAAATAAATCGCTGAACAAATGTAATCCCGAAACGGAAACAAGCCACGAAAGAGATCCATTATTATAGTTTTTTCTTTTTCTTTTTTTATTACCTCTACAAAAGGATCTCCATGCCTTTTTGTCCCTGCTCGGTAACGACCATTCTCCCTCCGACCCATCATCATCTTCCCTTTGTCAGGATTCCTCCCTTCTGGCGTCAGCAGGAAAAAAATATCCAAGGGCACCAACCGAAGCGAAAGGTTCTCTCCACCTCGTTGCCCCTCTCCTTCGTCCCTGCTCAGTAACGACCCCTCTTCCCTAGGCACGCCACTATCCACCCTGAGATTCAAACCTTACTCTGCTACCTCGTCCTTCACCTACACATTTGTCCCTATTCAGTAACAATCTATCTTCCCCATGACACACAACGCCATCTCACGCTCACATACTCTCCATTCTCCTCGTTCTCTGTCTCCCTCTCCTTCGTCCCTACTCAGTAACAAACCCTTTACACACGGCACAGCAACTCTCTCTTTCACTTCCTCTCACACCTTGCCTCACCACCTTGTTCTCGGCTTAAAGCAATAAATACAACACGTGAATTACCAATAACTAAAGAATTTAAGTATTCACTGTATTTATAGCTTTTAAGTCTCTCTCCACCGGTCGTCACCACCTACCACTGGATGATGGTTGTCACCACCTATCATGGCTGACCTATACTGATTGTAATATATAAACAGATGGCCATGTACTGACACTAAAATTCCATCATCATCATCATCATAACAGACCAATTACCACCACCACACCACACCACACCACACCACCATCACTACATTAATACAACATTAGCACCACCACACCACACCACATACCACACTTCCCTAAACAATACAACACCACACACTACAGTACTCCACCACACCACACCACACCACCACACCACACCACACCACCACACCATCAGGGACTAGGCTATTCTCACACCCTGTCTCTTTTTACCAGCAATATTTTCCGCGCTAGGTGAATAACACTCTCGGTGGGAACTGTAAGAGCCGCATTCATATATTTTCTTAAGCCTGAGTCGTGTGCGAGAAAGTTTATGCATAGGGGTGTTCCATATATAACTTCCTCCACTCCGCTGGGCAGTCTCTCGTGTTCTGAAGCGACGGCTCAGTTTGCGTTACAAGTATCTCTCCTACGTTACTTTTCTACTCCCACTGCCACGCCCATACCAGCAGACTGAGCCGATCCCCTCAACACATACAAGTGATATTTACGAACCATCCAAAATCATCCAACAAGGCTACCTTCCATAACAATTTTTAAAAAAATCTATACTCCTTTCACCTTAACTTGGCCCAGATCTTTACCCCACTGTGCTCTATTTCACGCTGCTCTATAGTAGAAAAAGATACTGCTATGGCTCTATATCCTCTTTCCATAGCACTTCTTCGTAACTGGCATCATATTCTAGTCCTATAATCTCTTGCTATTGCTGAGTATTCAAGATGGCGATGAAAATACACGCATTGTTAAACCGAAGATTTAAAAAAAAAAATACAAAGTACTGAACAATTGTGACAAATACTACCAATCTACCTACCTACTTATATACCTACCTACCTACCCAATCACCCACCCATCTACCTATTTACCTACCTACCCACCTACTCAATCACCCACCCACCCACCTATTTACCTACCCACCTACTCAATCACCCACCTATCTACCTACCTGTCTGTATTTATCTATCAGTGTCTGT
>JAGKTI010034324.1:0-11481 GCA_018397915.1 Birgus latro | reverse complement strand
TGCATACTTTCAGTGAAGGTTTGGAGAACTCTTATCAGGTGTGCCCAAGGGATGGAGAAAATGGGAGCCTACTGTGCTGTGAGAGCACAACCCGATCCCACTGAGACCCTACCCATCCCATTCTGTACCATAGCAGTGAAAGAAGAGGTAAGGTATGCAGCACACTTTTCCCTCTTTTTTCTCCTGTAATGTGGGAGACAGCAATGCTCAGTTATTGTGCTGCCTTCCTCCACAGATGTTTCTCAAATAATGCAGAAAAAAAAGGAATAAATAACTTTTCATTGCTTTCCTAAAAATGAAGAGGTAGCAGTTAAGCATCGTGTTAGGTCACAATTTGGCCATGACAGTTCACATATGGTTATAAACTACAATGTGGAAAAAGACTAGTGAAGTGAATATCTGAGCAGGTTCATTTTCATACCTTAGTGATAAACTTGACTCATTATCTGGGGAAAAGCATGAAACTCTTCACCCTAAACCGAGCCTGTCAGCAGTGTTCTGCTTGCCAGAGGAAGATCATGATCACCAGACTAAAGATAAAGGAAATATATTATTCATAATTAGAAGTACATTAGAAGGAGGCACTGACAAAGAAGGACTAGTATATTTTGGTGGTTTCATAGTGCATAAATTCCCTGCTGTAGGGGGTCACCTTGACGTGGTGGCGGGGCTTGAAACGTGGTTGGCGGTGCTACCTACTTCGGGGGCATGCCTACCTTTGTAGGGTTCGGCATTTGTCGGCCTCGTGGACCAAGCACCCCCTACATCACTAGTGGAGGAGGCCTGCTGGTGATGATAGTCCCAGTCCGCTTGCCATCTAGGGCGGTACTGTCTCCTCCCCACGTTTGCCACGCGTTGCGTCCTGTAATGCTGGGAAACGGGAGTCCTGGGGGTTGAGCGATGCTGTACGGTGTGCCCTGCAGCTAGCAATACACCTCTTTCATCCCTTATTCTGGCTAAATGGGTGGCCTGGTTGGGCCCGACCAGGTCAATCGGCTGGTCATGTGTTGGCTAGGGTCAAGTGGGCACTGGGGGGAATGGTGCCTCCTATCGTCCTGGAGTCACCCTCTCCCAGGTCCCCCAGTGACTACCCGCGTATACTCACCCGCAACCTCTGTGGTCGTCAGTGGTGTTATGCCTGGCAAATGACCTCTCCTTGTTGGGCTCCGTGGAGGGTGGAGGGGTGGGGAATGAAGTTTTTTTTTTTTGTCATTAACATGGCCAAGCATTCTAAAAACTCTGTTGACGATGCTGCCTCTGCCCCTGGACATTCTTCGGACTCACCCCTTATTGCCACCCTCGAGCCTTTCCAGGCCCCTGGGGACTTTCCTCTTCTTCCCCAGCGTTCAACTGGGTTGGTTTGGCTCGGGAGTTCGCCCCAGAAAAGACGGTGCCACAGTCACTTGCAAAATATCTGCACAATTTTATCAGCCTACAAGAGAGAACCTAAAATCTCATCTCGGGAGATGGAAGCATCCTTATTGAGGTCTCCTCACCGGAAGAAAGTTCGCAGTTGGTGTCTTTAACTTCAGTTTCTGGTGCAAAGGTTTCATGCATTCCACATGCAACCTTTAACAGATGTAAGGGAGTAGTATTTTGTCGTGAACTCCTCTGAAACTCGGAGACGCGATTGTTGGAGGAGCTGCAATCTTATGGTGTGGTGAATGTAGAGTGCCTGCAGAAAAAGGTAGATGGTGTCTTGACCCCAACTCCAACCTTGTTCCTAACATTTGACAGGTTGACCTTGCCTGCCACTGTGAAGTTGGCTTGGTTATCACTTCCTGTGAAACCATACGTACGAACCCCAAAGCGTTGTTTTCACTGCCAGGGGTATGGACATGTTGGCCGCTTTTGCCGCCGTGCACAGGCTGGCCTTCCTGGTGTCTGTGTCTCTTGTGGTGGACCAAGCCATACCAGCAACTGTACAGGACCTTTTAAATGCTATCACTGTGGAGGTCGTCATGCTGTCTCTTCTAAAACTGTCCAAGGTACTGCCTGGAAAAGGAGATATTGTCCATCCGTACACGTGAGAGGGTTCCATTTCAAGAAGCAAAAATGAGAGCCCAGACTCTTTTCTTTCAGTCAGCCAGGGGTTACGTATGCTTCTGTCTTTTCTAGAACAGTGTGTTGCCTCGTATCGCAGAGGCAGCCTCGACCCATTCCAGTACCCACTCCTTTAACTCGTGATATACAGAATGATGTCAGTCCTGTAGGTGAGAATGGTGTTTGCCCGACCACTAATCTGACTGTTTCTGCCCCCACTTCGGTGGCTGATGACTTGCACACTTCTGTGGTAGTGGCAGATGTGCACGTTGACCGGACTCCTTCTCCCGTCTTACCCAGTAAACCTGAGGCTCCATCTGTACCTGGCAATCATTGTTGTTCGTCAGAGTCCTTTGATCATGAAGATCGGCTGCCTAAGGTCTCTGTTGTTGACGCTTCTGTCGACACCTCTCCTGTTCCTTCTGCCCAGTAGGCAGAGGGATCTAGCCAAGTGACATCTGAAGCTGATGGTTCACCTCTGGTCCCGTCCACACCTGGGGATGTTGTTGGACAACTCATAGGTGCTTCAGATTTGAAGCATGGGATGGCCTCTTCAAACGATTTGAGTCCTGTGGACTCTGCTTCCACTTCTGGGGCTTCTGGTGGGAGCACTGGCCATCCTACACCTCCAAAGGCAGCCCCCAAGCTGCCTTCCAAACTAACTGGTGTGCCCACTCCAAGAAAGACCATGGCAAAACTTACTTCCTCGCCCTCACGTTTACCTTCGGAAGTTAGACAGAGGGTGCGGGTTTTTGGTGCTGGGCTGGCTTCTCCAAAGGGCTTTCATAAGCCTCAATCCAAACCTGCTGTGGGGGCAAGGTTGTCTCGCCCCTCATCCTGATTCTTCCTTCACCATGGATACTATGGCATTCTCAGGCAGTATAATACAGTGGAACTGTCGAGGGCTGCGCAGCAATTGGGAGGAGCTGCGGACCCTAATGACTAGTTCCCCTATGTGTGTATGTCTCCAGGAAACTCTTGTAGGGTTCGCCACTCCCATGCACCACCTAGGTATAATGCTTTTTCTCAGCTCCAACCCAGGGTCCTGTTGGGGGTGGTGCTGTTTTGGTGAGAGCTGACATCCCTCATCGGCCAGTCCACCTCCTGTCTGACCTCCAGTTTGTTGCTGTGCGATTGTATGCCCACCTCTGGTATACAGTTTGTTCCATTTATTTACCACCCACCACAGCAGTCGGTAGGGTGGAACTTGAGAACCTTCTTGGCCAGTTTCCTACACTCTTTCTTCTCTTAGGGGACTTTAATGGTCGCCACCCTTTGTGGGGTGACTGTCTTATTAACCAACGTGGGAGTTTGTTGGCGTCCTTATTGGAAGATGAGGATCTTGCCCTGTTCAATACTGGGGCGTTTACACATTTTCACCCCCAAACGGGTTCATTTACTGCAATTGACCTCTCTCTCTACTCTCCTGGATGGTTATGGAGGATCTCCATGGAAGTGATCACTTCCCCATCCTCCTTACCACGGCGGTATCTAGTCCCTGTTCTCGTTTACCAAAGTGGAGAGTGGACAAAGCAGACTGGCCCCTTTTCTCTTCTTTGGTTTATGTTAATGTCTCCATTGACGACTTTCCTCATACTGACAAGGCTGTTTCGTTCTTTACCTCCCTTCTGCACTCTGCTGCTCTTCATGCTATTCCTAGGACCTCGGGCACGTATTGCTACCGACCTGTCTCATGGTGGAACAAGGATTGCAGTGTTGCTGTATGTGCTAAAAAGTTAGGTTTCTCCCATTATCGTTGAAGCAGGACAGAGCATAATCTTGTTGAGTGCAGAAGGGCGCGGGCTAAGGCTCATTGGGTACTGAAACAAGCTAGGCATGACTCTTGGATGGCATATGTGTCATCTATAAACTCAAAGGCGCCAGTGTGTCAGGTGTGGAAGAGGGTGCGAAAGATTTTGAGAAAATTCACACAAGGCAGGTCTCCCGTGCTGATATCTAATGGTGAGCCTGTTGGTGACCCTGCAGCTGTGGCCGATATTTTTGTGTCAGCCTTTGCGGCAGTTGGTCAGAGAGATACTAGCTCACCAATTCTTGCCAGACAATGTGAGATAGAGGAGGCAAGGGTGTTGGACTTTCATTCAGGTAGAGTCCTACAACCTCCCTTTCTCTCATTGTGACCTCCAATATGCCCTTTTCCTTTGTCATGACACCTCTCCAGGGCTGGATGATATTCCCTATGCGATGCTTCGGCACCTGAATGATGATGCACTGTCTTTTCTCCTCAGCCTTTTTAATAGGATCTGGAAGGAATCTTCTATTCCCTCCTCTTGGCGTGAGGCTATTGTCCTGCCACTCCAGAAGCCAGTCCCCTGGAGTATTGGCCAATTGCCTTAACATCTTGCTTGTGCAAATTATTTAACATCTTGCTTGTGCAAATTATTTGAAAAAATGGTCAACATGCGCCTAATGAATGAATGTCTTTCTCCGTGTCAGTCTGGTTTTCGAAAATATCGCTCAGTGACAGATGCACTGGTCTGTCTTGAGGCTGCAACTTGTGCTGCTTTTGCTAGTCAGCAGCATCTGGTGTGCATTTTCTTTGACCTAGAAAAGGCATATGATACTACATGGCAGTTTGGTATCTTCCAACAACTCCATTCCTTAGGTTTACGTGGCAGGCTGCCTCTATTTATAGTAAATTTTCTGCGTCACCGCTCATTTAGGGTTAGAGTTGGTGTCACCCTGTCTCCCTCGTACCCTCAGGAGGAAGGGGTGCCTCGAGGAAGTGTCCTCAGTGTGACCCTTTTCACTCTAGCTTTGGACGGTATTGTGTCCTCAATTCCTGAAGGGGTGTCAGCTTCAGTGTATGTTGATGATTTGGCTGTATGGTATGCTGCTTCCCAAATGTCCATGTCCGAACATTGCATGCAGTTCGCTCTGGACAGGGTCTCTCGGTGGGCCACCATGCACAGCTTCCATTTCTCCCGAATGAAGACGTTGGCCTTGCATTTCTGCCGTTTGAGAGGTGTACACCCAGACCCAGACCTCCAGTTATATGGCCACAAGGTGCGATGTTTGGACGAGATAAGGTTTCTTGGTCTTGTGTTCGACAGGAGACTGACATGGGTACCACATATCCGTTCCTTACAACTATCGTGCCTCTATGCCCTGTCTCTAGTACGGACTGTGTCTCAGTTGTCTTGGGGTGCTGACAGAACCATCCTACTCCAACTTTACCGTGCCTTAGTAAGGAGCAAATTGGACTATGGGTGTGTGGTATACTCTTCTGCTACTGAGGCAAAGCTATGGCCACTAAGTTCGGTCCCTCATGCTGGGATTCATCTGTCAACTGGGGCTTTCCGGTCTTCCCAGATTGCAAGTCTGTTGGTTGATGCGAATGAACCGCCACTGAATCTCCGCCGGCAGTCCTTAATGGTACAGTGTTGGCACCGCCATCATCGTCTTCCAACCTCATTGAGTTGTAAGGCTCTGAGATCACTCTTCACCCCTTTTATGACACCCACCGTCGCTATCCACACCCATTTGGGTACAGAGCGAGGGCTGCCGTGGGGGAGTTGGGTGTCCAGTCCTCTCCTGTTTGCCCTGTGTGTGTCCCCCGAGTGGCTTCCTGGCTTTTCCCAGAAATACAACCATGTGATTACTTCCTTGAGAGGAAGGCCTCTCTTTCCTCACAGGCGGCTTTGTCTTATTTTCTGGAACATGCCTCTGCTCACAGTGACTCAATCCCTGTATATACTGATGGCTCTAAATCCCATGTGGGGACAGGCTTTGGTGTCATTTTTCATGATTTTAGCCGTGGTGGGAGTCTCCCTCCTTCTGCATCTGTTTTTTCTGCTGAACTTACTGCCATAGTTGTGGTTGAAATGAATTTTAATTTTTCTCCAGCTTCTTTTACTATTTTCAGTGACTCAGCCAGTGCCCTACAAGCTTTGTCTCGTGGCTTCCCGTCACATCCCCTAGTCCTAGCTGTCTTGGAGTGGCTCTTCTTATTATGCAAGCGAGGATACTCTGTACAACTGTGTTGGGTCCCTGCACATGAAGGGGTCATGGGCAATGAGCGTGCCGACTCCCTGGCTAGAGCTGCTGCCTCTTGCCCTTCCTCTCCTAATTACCATGTCCCATCTGAGGATTTATGTGCAGCCAATGTGGAGGCTGTCCGTTCCTGCTGGCAGAGGAGGTGGGATGCAGCAGGGGCGAACAAACTTCGCAGCATTCGTCGGAACCTGGGCGATGGGGGATATGTGGGACTGTCCTGACAGTGCGAAACAGCTTTGGCCTGCCTTCGGTTTGGCCACACTAGGTTGACTCGTGGTTTTTTAATGGAGAGGATGCCCCCTCCCTATTGTGATGACTGTTTGGTTCTTTTGACTGTGCAGCATCTTGTCGAGTGCCCCAGTCTTGGGGACCTTCGTCAGCAGTACCTTTCCAGGTGCCGAGCCGACAACGGATCGTACCTTCTCTCCTCGGTGCTTGGGGAAGAGGCTTGTGTTATGGGGGGAGGCAAATTCTCCTTTGTGGTGCCTTCTGGCCTTCTCCACAAGCTATAGAGCTTTACCATATTTTAGTTTGTGTTTTTAATGATGATGTACCAGTTTTAACCTTTATCTTTCCACCATGTTTTTAGTTTTGGTTGTTTCTTTTATACTGTTGGCTTGTTTTATGTATCATTTTTCTCTTTGCTTTTTATCGTGTTTCTTACATATCAATGGTTTGGTTTAAGCATCAATTTTTTTCTTTCCTTTTTATTGTTTTTCATACATTTTGATATACAGTACTTTTATTGTTTGTGTTCGGTGGCATATGACCTCTCCTGTTGTGCCGCCATGTCACTTTTTCATTCATTCATCGATTCATTCATTAGTGCATAAATTTCCTCAGCATGATTACCTTCGATGCAGAGTACTGGAAGGGGACAACTTATGGATTAATACAATTAGTTGCGGAAAAGAGATATTAACGAAACTTAGTCTTCAGTTCCTTAGAAAACTAAAACTAAGGGAAATTATTTCCCCGGATCAGAGAGAAAGAGAGAGGGAGAAGTTCGGGACACTTGACATCATAAGCGTTGGCACCAGATCCACTTCCTGCTCTGTACCTGCACGTGAGCAAACCTCGTAAGGGTTCTCTAGACCATGCTTTTGGTTCTGCATATATCCATCTGCACATCTTACTCTCACTTTTAATAAATAGCAAAATACAATACAGTATCCTTAGTGCCTGTAGCTCCTTCTGTGGAAAATAATAAAATGTTTCTGTAAACAGGTACGCACACACTTCACACCAGGCTGATGATCCCAGGCTTTCTCCTTTGTGTTATGTAACTTATGTAGCTAGTCACTTGCTTTAGGTTTATACTCATAACCATCTGTGCAACTCACTCTCTCTTTTAATTTTAACAAAAGATTCTTTAGTGCTTGTACCTCCTTGTGTGGAAAATAACAAATCCATCCATCATTCAATCCTCCGTTGCCCCATGAGGAGTGTAAGAGACCGGGGCTAGGCAAGTTGGTTCTGACATTTAAGATGAGAAATGTTTACATAAACATACATGCAGACACACAGTTCCAGGCTGTCTCCTCTGTGTTATGTAACTTATATGGCTGGTCACCCTGCTTTTGATTCATCTCATATCCACCTATGCATCTCACTCTCACTTTTGATTAGTTACAAAGTATTCTTAGTACCTATAGCTCCTGTGGAAAATAATAAAATGTTTATGTGAACATGCACACAGACATGTAACACCAGGCTAATGGTGCCAGGCTGCCTTATTTGTGTTACATTACCAACGAAGCTAGTTGCCTAATTTAGGTTTTACTGATTTCCATTTCTGCATCTCACTCTCGCTTTTATTCATTAAAAGTGCTTGTAGCTCCTTCTGAGAAAAACAATGAAATGCTTATGTGAACATGCACACAGATGGTGCCAGGCTGATCCCACCAGGCTTTCTCCTTTGCATTAGAAACTTATATAGCTAGCCATCTGCTTTTATTCTGCTCATATCCATCTACCGTGGCAGCTATGTTGTGTCACCTCACACGTTGCAGGCAGTTCAGAAACACCGCGTGATGCACACCGTTCATTGACCCTAGTTAGGTATAGCCGAAAAAGTTTGGTGGACTCAAACCTGTTCAATAAATCATAAATTCGGTATATCAGGACTTGATAAAGCGAAGAATTGCTCTACAGTAGGATCTTGCCAATAATGACTTCGACAATGACGTTTTCGGCAATAATGTCGAGTTAGAATGGATACCCAGTTTCTATACTAATGTTTGGATTTACTCGAATAACGGTTATTCCGCGAATGCCAAGTTGTTATACTACATATACAGTATGTCCATAACAAAGATGAGGGATGAAACAGACGAACAGGAAGAGATGAAGGAATTTGCCAAAAATGTGAGCAGTAGCAAGAAGGAGATGGAGGATCCTCCCCTTGCCGCCTCCCCTGACTCACCTGTTGCCATCCCCTCCACCCCCACTACCCCACCTGACTCACCAGCTGCCTTCCCCTCCACCCCCACATCCCCACCTGATTCAACTGCTCCACCTGGCATACCTACAACCCCTGCCATAATGACTGTTCCTGCATTCTGGAAGAAATATAATATTCAACAGGCCATAAATTTCTTCCTCAAGGCCTGGAATAATACAACACTGGCAACCGTTAAACAAGCCTGGTCAGCACTCCTGCCACAAGTCTGCAGAGACAGAGAGACAGCGTCCATCAGAATTAATAAGTAATGATTGGACTTGTAAATCAAATTTCAAGAAAATACCAGAAACAGTATCATGACCGAGTGCATGCCTGCCATCAGTCACTCATCATTCTTTCACAACGCTGGCCAGCCGAGGAAGAACAACAGAGAGGGGTTGAAGTAGATGAAAATATTGATGACATCAGGGACTTGCTTGAAGATTTTGACTGTGTAGGGTTTAGTGAAGTGTTGACGGAAATGGGTGACCCTGACGCGAGAGGCAGGAGTGGAGACGAGGCCAGCGAGGGGTCAGGGGATATGCCGCAGTAGCCTCCATGCGTAGGCCTCGAAACAACCATCACACCAAACTCCTCATTAACTCCTTTAAGGTGAGTATTGCAGGTATACCTCGATATACAATACCCATAGGTGCGATACCCCGGCTTAACGATGGGGGTAGGAATACCACTATACCCCACCTAACGATGGCAAAACCCAGGTTTAACGATGGGTTTTGATTTTTCTTACCAATTTTGATGAAACCCAAAATGTGTGTTTAGGTTGATTTATAAACTGTTTTTAGACTTAGATTAATGTGTTTTAGCCATAGGTGGGATGAACATTGTCATTTTGGGGTACAGTTTACTAAACTTGATTTTTTCCAGACATATATTTGATGATTTGTTATTTTATTTGTTGGTTTTAGTGAGTTATTTACAGGTGTTAGGCTTAGGTTAGCTTCTTTTACAGCTGTTAGGACATTTAGATTGACTTGAAACTTGTTTTGAGGGGCTCATTTGGGTGGGTTTAGGATTGTTTGGGGGAGAAACCCATGGCTGAAAAATGCATCCTATTACTTTACGTGTTAAATCTACCCTGATATATGATACCCCACCTAACGATGGGTTTTTACCTAACCAATTGCATCATTAAACTGGGGTATACCTATATATTGCTCATGATGATTTAATAACTAATCTTATTATTTCAGCTAAAAAAAGTAGCGATAGGTGGGCTTCAAATAAGAAAAATGGGGAAAAGCCCTAGGGTGGTGGCACCAATAAACCCTTTATACATGTATTTTAATGTCACGCAAATAATGTTTTTGCTAATAACGGCGTTCTTCTGGCACCAATTAGATTTTTGGTGAGATCCTACTGTATTTAACTTTGTTAGTACCAATGATTACTGCCTATCTTCAAATCTATATACCCCCCGCATTCTGTATACCATGTATAGCTCCGGATAGAAATTCATTGTACACCCGAGGTGAAGGTTGGAAGGGCCATTGCATTCTTTCTGGACCATGGGTCACACTCTGGGACTGCGGCTGATAGGCTATACAAACTAGCACCTGAGTACTGTAGTTTGATGTAAATGATCATAATTTTGAGCAGATTGGACATCATATCAACTCTTCCTTCGTAAGGGGTGCGTCTTAACATTCCTAAATACGTATACGGTATATCATAACTATACACCAACGTATAAGCAAGATATTGATATCGTTAGTTTCACATGGAACATAAGTTTGACAAATGCACACACGACACCACAAGAACGGATGATGATCGTGGTGTAACGAGGCATGGAAAACAAATTCATGAACAGCGCACACAGACGCTCCAACAGGGAAGGTAAGAGAGAGGAAGGGGTTGTAGTGGGGGGGCGAAATGGTAAGTATGGGGGAGACAGGGATCAGGCATTGAGGATGAAGATGGACAGGAAAGGGGGAGAAATGAATGATGATTGAGTAATATTATAATTGTTTCCCAGTAGTGCTCACTTGGTAAAACAGATTGAGAAAACTCGTGAATATTACTGTTAACTAAGGGGTCTCCTGATGAATGATGATGCTGGGTCATTTAATATCCTGTTCACAGTTTAACACAGCTGACTTAGTGACCGTAGCAAATTGCTCGCATCCAAATATTCGCAGTGACATGTACATCTTGGGCCACATCCCATCCCTAACTGTATAGAGTGTGTGTATGTATACCTGTACTGTATACATTGTGAAATGCCTAAAACTTCAGGGCAGGGTATAAAATACAATCATCTGTGCACATTTCCTAGGTATTATGTAGATTACACTACAGAGTTTGTGTGTTACAAGCATTGTGTGAAATTAAGGTATTGTATAGAATGCATAGGTATTCTATAGAATGTCTATCAATTTTTGAAAAAATAAGCTTATTTCAGTCTGACCTTATACATTTTACCTAGGAATTTAATTGTTCAAGCAAGCGAAGCGAGCGAGAACACCAAATTTAGTCAGTTTGGCTCCCTGAGGTATGTACGTAAGCGAAAAATTTATCACGTCAGCAGGAAATGGGGGCAGGGGTCGGGAAGAAAACTTTGTAGTACAGTAGCAAACATTTTTGGATATCTCAACGAATTTTGAAGTTACAAGAAAGATAGATACCAATTTGAAAATCGCATAAATAGACAGACAATCCATAATTTCCAATAGTTTTTCCGTAAATCGAGGAAACAATTTTTTATAAGGCAGATTAGCGTAACAGCAAGCTGTGCAAGAAGTAACGGTCTGAGGTTGTGTGAGTAGGCAAAAAAAAAAAAAAAGGAAAAGGAAAGCACTTCTCACCACTAGATGACAGTAAGAATGGCGTGACAATGTCTCTGGAGGCAAGCAGCAGACTGGCACCACGTGTCCACTTGGCGCCATTTGTCCCCCTACCTCCGCATTTCGGCCTACTTACATATGTGGTCTCGGCCTGAGTTCGGCTAACCGAAGATT
>JAGKTI010034323.1:0-11481 GCA_018397915.1 Birgus latro | reverse complement strand
AAAAAAAAAAAAAAATTGAAGTGTAGGTGTTACGTGTACCTTGGTCGCCTTTCTCCTGTGATAGTTTGGTGACGTCAGCAGTAACATCCATGCGAAAACAAAACCTATGGGAAAGCTATATAACTGAGCATTAAAACAATTATTGGGTGTGAAGAAAACAATAACCAAGTTTGTTATGGAGGCTCAAGGTACCTGTCAGTGTCAGATATAATGAGATTTAAACAATTTAAATTTTTCTTTACTAATTGGTCTGACGGAGAAAGTCCATTTGATGATCCTTTAACACTGGTGACCGATCTTGTTAAGAACAGTAATTCACCGACCGGAAGATATATTAAAAGTCTCATAAAGAATAATATTGCAAATCTGAATAAAGCTAAGGACATTCATTCCCGTATTAATCAGTCAACCTCATCTAGATATACAGTATTGTGTACGTACAAGGAAATCAACCCAGATTGTTCAGTACATAAAATTTACACAGAAAAACATAGTATCAATGAGTTTCACAGAATATCGTTCACCGGTTTCTAAGTGTCAGGCCAATCATTGGTGGTAGAGACCAGTCTCTGGAAAAGGTTGACTCCCGCTTGAGGAGAAAATATTAATCACTTTGAAACCACTGAAGACGTTCTTTCTAATAGGTTCTCCCATGATTTAAAGTGACGATATCCTTAATGTCTCGAATATCACCAGTGTAAATAATTTGACTGATATTTGAAAAATGTTAAGGGAATTATTGTGGACTATGGTTTGCTGTATGTTCGTACTGTTCATTTATGTATTGTTCTGTATCCCTTAATTCAATCTTGTGTACAGTTTAGGCCGTGGTCAATAACTATCTATCCTTATACCTATCTGTCTATATATTTATTTATCCATCTATGTAAGTATGCCCCTCGACATGTCCCTGTAGGTCTGGATCCCATCTTCCAAAACAGTCCAGGAACCAAGTGAGAGAGCGAGTGGTTACATGAGTGACGCAATGAGGGACATACACTGTATTTAGTCCCCTCTCTGGGTGAGGCAAATATCAAAGATTTGTAAGTACTGAATGAAAATATCACGTCACCTTTTTTTTTTTTAAATTAAAGTATAAGTTGTTTGACAAGCCTCTATACTGCAAAGGACGGAGGTGTGGCATGCGGAGTGACGTAGTGTGTGTGATGAGTGGAAGTGTCAGGTGTGGTAGGGTATGTTGTAGTAGGGTCTGGTGTGGTAGTATGGACAATGGAATTGTGTGGTATGGTAGTATAAGGTGTGTGTTTAGGTGTGACAGTTTGTTGTTGCAACGTGAAGTGTGGCAGTGTGAGATGTGGCAATGTGTGGTTGGGCAGTATGTCTGTGTGTGGTGAGGTGTGGTAGTGTGTGTGTGTGTGTGTGTGTGTGTGTGTGTGTGTGTGTGTAATGGGGAGGCGGTGGCTCGATCGGTAGAGAAGTGGCTTGTAGTCCCGACGGACCCAAGTTCGAATCCTCGCTGGGGCAGGGAACAGTTTAAGGATTCGAATTTCATTAAATCAGGCTTTACTGATCTACCAGAAGACCCGCCGACATGTCGAAAAAATACCCCCGCTAATACCAACACACCAGTCCTGTATGAGACAGCCCTAGCATGTATTCGATACAGACGGTGGGTGTTAGCGCCAAAGTGGTGACATGTAGAGGTGTTGGTATGTAGGAGGACTGCTGGGCCTTGATTGCAGGCTGTGAAGCCTATGCCCAGAGTCGGATACATAAAAAAAAAAAAATTAATAAAAGCCCGCATTGCCCAGAGGTAAAGTGGGGGATCCTCTCTTTGGCTCAGTGGTAACGTGCACGCAATTCAAGTGCGAGGGCCTGAGATCGAATCTCGGCCAGAACAGTGATTAATTTATTCAGTTTCATTTCAGTTATTACATTGGTGGTAGCGGTGGGATGTGAGGCAAGGGCCCTGAGGGTCATATGATTTGTTGTCAGCCTTACATCCCGGTGGTGGCCTCCAATACGCTATGCTACCATGTGGGTGAGCGAAACTGACCAAATTAATCACAAGGGGGAGAAAAGAATGATGTAATGGGGGGAATAAAAGCCCGCGTTGCCCAGAGGCAAAGTGGGGGATCCTCTCTTTGGCTCAGTGGTAACGTGCGCGCGTTTCAAGCGTGAAGGCCTGAGATCAAATCTCGGCCAGAACAGCGATTAATTTACTCAGTTTCATTCCAGTTATTACACTTACATAATTGTTCTTATCTAATTGTATCTTTACAGGAATGAGTCAAACTCGTACTGTCCCGTGTATTACACCATTTTTATCATGCATATACTTAAATTTATGAATTGTTTTGGCATTCCACTGATCAATTGCCCTGTTTGGGTAACTGAATTTCCTAACGTCTTTATCACCTCTCTTTTTATGTAGTTTTTTGCAGTGTCTTCTTGCTAATGCTTTCCCATAGGTTATACTGTATACTCATTTATGTCTACTGTATTTTCTCTTTCCCTGATATGCATTTATATAGCATAATCATTGCTTCTCTTTTCCTTCTGCCCTACAGTGTTAGTAGATTCAGTTTTTCTAGTCTTTCTTCTTAGCTTAGATCCCTTAGGCTTGGTACCCATCTTTAGCGGTCCTTTGTACTTTTTCAATCTTATCTGTTTTTTGAGATGAGGATTCCAGACTACTGATGGATACTCCAGGGTTGGTCTAATGAGTGATTTTATTATCTTTCTCAGCATGTCTTCATTAATGTATGTGAATGCTATTCTCATATTAGCAACCATTGTATACATGTTCCTTACCTTCTCACTGATGTGGTCAGTAGGAAATAGTCTGTTATTGATAATCACTCCAAGGTCCTTCTCTCTTTCTGATATGTGTAGGGTTGAACTTCCTAACTTATAATCCAAGTCTGGGCTTTTTTCACTTTTACCAAACTTAATTACATGACACTTGTCCACACTGAATTCCATTTGCCATTTATTGCTCCATTCATGAAGTTTATTTAATTCTTCTTTACATCTCTGCAAGAATCTGTTAATAATTCTCCTTTGTATTTTTGCATCATCAGCAAACATATTTAGATAGCTTCCATTTCCATTGTTACTGTCTGTCATTTATATAATCTAAAAACATCATTGGTTCCAGCACTGAGCCCTGTTGAACTCCGCTGGTCACTTCCCTCCATGATGAGTAATTTCCCCTTAGTACTATTCTCATTTCCCTTTTTCTGAGAAAATCCTGCATCCAGCAGTACAGGTTTCCTTGGATTCCTCCTTGATGGTACAGTTGCCATAAAAGTCTTTTGTGTGGTTCTCTGTCAAACGCTTTATTGAAATCTAGAGATATACTGTCCACCCATCCTTCACTCTTCTGTAATGTTCCTGCAACTCTGTCATAGTAGCTTAATAGATTATCAACACATGATTTTCCCTTTCTAAAACCGAACTGCCTTTGTTATCATATTGTGTTATAGATGGTTTACCCAAACTTTTCTTATCAGCTTTCCTAGTATCTTACTTACAACACTGGTCAGTGATACTGGTCGGCAGTTGAGTGGATTCTGCCTATTCCCATTCTTGAATAGGGGAACAATGTTTGCTTTCTTCCAAATATCAGGTAGTTTACCTTGACCTAAGGATTCCTTGAATATTAAATATATTGGTCTGCCCAACTCTTTTGCACATTCATGTAGCACCCAGCCTGAAATTTTGTCAGGACCATTTGCTTTTCCTTTGTCTAATTTACTTAATGAAATGCAGAGCATTGCTACATGGCGAAATATCAAAGGTCCCCATCAACCTCACCTGGGCCAGACACCGACCCCAGGAGAAGATACCCAGGGAGCGGAAGTGAGTGGCGCACACTCCGCTCAAGATGGGCACACCTGTACCTCTCCTGCACGCCCCTCTTGCACTCAGGTGAATCACCGCACAGGTAACAGTAACAGTGCATTACACCTCTGCCGTACCAGCCATCGCCAGGTTCAGGGTTGGGCTACTCCTACAGCCCCAGACAGCATTCCGGAGTCGGCGACTAGCCGCCCACCTGCTGCTTCCCTCCCTCAGCCATACCGGGTGACAGCCACCTTGCCGCATACGGGGAGGAGATAGCCACCTCGCCGCCCCTCACTATAACTCCATAAGAGGAGGATGAGTGACGGTCACCTTGCCGCACGGACTCACACCGGGTGACAGCCACCTAGCCGCACACGGGGAGGAGACGGCCAACTGCCGCCCTCGCTATATCTCCATAAAAGGAGGTGGAGTGACGGCCACCTTGCCACACCTACTCACACCGAGTGACGGCTACCTAGCGGCACACTGGGAGGAGGGGGAAAACAGCCGGCCTCACTATAACTCCATAAAAGGAGGTACAGTGACGGCCCCCTTGCCACACATACTCACACCAGGTGATGGCCACCTAGCCGCACAGAGGGAGGAGACGGCCAACTGCCGCCCTCGCTCTAACTCCATAAAAGGAGGTATAGTGACGGCCCCCTTGCCACACTCTCACACTGGGTGACGGCCACCTAGCCGCACACAGGGAGCACACAGCCCCGAGCCGCCCTTGCTTTAACTCTATAAAAAGAGGTATGGTGACGGCCACCTCGCCGCACTAACTCACACTGGATGGTGGCCACCTAGCCGCACATGGGGAGGACATGGCCAGTAGCTGCCCTCGCTCTAACTCCATAAAAGGAGGGATAGTGACAGCCACCTCACCGCACTTACACACACCGGGTGACAGCCATCTAGCCGCAAACGGGGAGGAGTCGGCCACTAGCCGTGCTTGCTCTAACTCCATAAAAGGAGGGAAGGTGACGGTCACCTCGCCGCACCTAGGAGACGGCCACCCTGCCGCTTCACTAAAAGAAGGGGCTCAAGAAAGTGCCCTCACACTCTTTCCTCACAGAGACGTCCTCGCCCTTGACCAGCAGCTGGAGGAGGCCTGGCAAGGACCCTTGGTATCGGGAGTCCTAGCCCTCTCCCTCGACCCCCGGCGACCCCAGTCCCTGTCGAATTCTGTCACACCTAGCTGCTGCAGCCCAGACCTGACAGAGGCCCGGCGATGAGACCGCAGCCCTGGGACCAGTCAAGACATCCCTAGGACCCCAGGATGAGACCTCTCCACCCCCATGCAACGCCCCCGGAGTAAGCGTAGGCAAACACGCCTCCTGGCCCTGTTTGGGCTCAGCCCCTAAGTCCGGGCCCCCTTCTCCCCCCCCATACTCCTGTGGAAGGGCCCACCCTCTCCTGCACAGCCCTCTGATAACTCCCGGATGAGACTCGACGGGTCGGCCTCCAGTCAGCCACCGGAAGTCCTGGCGACCCGGGGCATCCTGACGCAGGCAACCAACCAGCCCCAACCCTCTCCTGCCTCCAAGTCCCCTGGTTCTGTCTATTTCTGTGTGTTATAACTATTTTCCTGTAAAGTGTGTATTCATGTTGTGTCAGAGCTGTGATTTGGTGGTAATACACAGTAAGGTCGTTGCCCTGCCTTTTTATGCCCTGTTCCCTCTGATTGCCTTAACCCGAGGAATCCCATCGACGTATGGGTACGTCGCGATGTTTTGTCACAGCTACACCCATCAACGTACGGTTACGTCGCGCAATTGCAAGGGTCATAATTTGCATAATTTTCAAGTTTCATGGGTGATTTTTGGTAAGCATATGTGCGAAACCTTCCTCTACCTGCTGTCAAGCGGGGATACTGCCTGGCCCCCCCTCCCCCTCCCCCCTCCCCCCACACTGGGCAATTCACCTGTTAGCAGTAAGCTGGCCAGTAAAGGTATGTTGCCCCACGGTCTCTCCAATGACGAAATTCATGGTGAAAGTGATTCCTGAGGTGGAGGACAAAGAAATAAAGAAGCTAGAGCAAGAAACAAACAGAAGTGATGAGGTGGTAAAGTCATAAAAGAACGTGCCATATGTGGATGTGTTTGGTGACTGAACAATGCTTCTATTGCCTATACAAATGTGTGAAAACCAATATAGTCTGTTACTACACATAAATTCGTACCAAATACATAAATAAATACGTAATTGAAAGTGGCTTGAATTAGTTAACCCTTCCGTAGTTTTTCTTTAGCCAGGTACCCTGAAATAGAAGGAAAACGTAAGATTGCATGACACTTGTATCAACATTTTTAAGCACAGGATCGCGATTCCTCTATGAATTTTCGATGTTTCTCACCAAAAGCGAAGGTTTGAGCCAATAATTTTTTTTTTCAAAAATGCTCCGGATTTTGGGGTATCGTAGGTTGGAAATCGATCGGGACGTGACGGGTTAATAGAGCCCAACCCGGTCTAGAAAAAGAGCCCCGTTCCAGGCTCCGTGTATAAGGGACGAGAAGTCGCACCCAAATTCACGCAGCATAACAATTAGCTCTTCCTGTACTTCTTTTTCTGATATTTGTATATCTGGTAATATGTGTGGGCATGCATGTTCCATAGCATCTCTCTCAAAATCATTTTCTTCTCTAAAATCTGATTGGAAATGTTTATTTAGTGCTTTACAAATAACTTTTTCTTGTGTATAGATGATCCCCTCGTCTGTAATGGACTCCATTTTATCTCTAACTGTGGTTCGGATGCAGTGATGCCACTCAAAAATTTTAAAAATCCCAAGATTGTCCTTTGAAGAATCTCAAGATATGCAAAAAATTCCCAAGATTTAATATAAAATCATTAACCTTACCCAAAAAAGACAGGAATTATTGTAGAAAAACTTGGAGTGGTTGATCATCATCACTGGCATCCTCCACATCGCGTGGGTGCAGAGTAGCCATACCTTCCTTTTTCCTGGCAGCTTCTCTGTCCATGTAGCGTTGATGACACTTCCCACTACGTAAATCTTTAATAAATGATGTTGATGGTTAATACTGATAACGTCACCTCTTCACGAGCTATTGCTTGTTTTGCAAGAAGGCGATTAGCAACAGTGGGTATAAGCAGTCTGTTTGTTTGTTTAGTTTTAATCATGCTGAGCTGGGAAAACACACGCTCAACACATGCAGAGGAATGGGGCAGATCTAACAGACTACTCATAAACCGTGTGAGAAGTTTAAATTTGGGTTCATTGTTACTATCCTTAACCGGCCGTAGTTCCAGCCAGAATGATGTCACTGCATCACTCATGCCTCCAATTCCTCCACTCATCTTGTAGACCTATATTTGGCATTTTCAGTAAAACTGGTGATATACAAATGCTAGATTTTTATTAGAAGTTAGAGGTGAATTTAAATTTGAAAAATATAAGTGAAAATTCTAGAATTCCCCAAATCTCAAGATTTCTGGCAGTTTCATGGAAAAATCCCAAGATCCCAAGATTACCCCTGAAATCCCAAGATCTTGGGAAAAATCGCAAGGAGTGGCATCACTGTTCGGATGTAGCTGTAAAATAGCGTCGGTTGATGTAGCTGTAAAATAGCGTCGGTTGATCACTACTTTTGTTTGTAATGTCTTCCTCACACTGTGTTTGAGCTTCTCTCCTTATCCTTGTATAAACGTTTCTTGCCTGTTTGTTGTTATATGCCCTCTCACTATTTTGTCTTCTGTATCTATTCCACAGCAAGTCTCTTTTTTCTTTTGATTTTTTACATTTTGTATTAAACCATTTCTTTATTTTCATTTGTTTCTTTGTGCTGAGGGATGTAATTTTGGACTCCTATTTCATAAAATCTACGGAATTTTCTATATATAACATCAAAATCTTGTCATCTAAGCTCCTTTTCCCAATCTATTTCTAAGAAGTACTACTCAAGGTCATAGCAGTTGCCTTTTTGTAGTTTAGGCTCTTTTTGTAACTCATTACTGTTAACCATCTCATATGCAATACTGAAGTTGCAGTTTAATACTGCATGGTCGCTTTTGCCTAATAGAGGTTGATACAGTATATTGTCAGTATCATTTTCTTGCCTAGTAAATATAAGGTCTAGCACTGATGGATCATCAAGTCCTCTTTTCTGGTGTTTTCCTTTACATGTTGTGTTAGGAAAATCTCCTGCATAAGATCCAGAAGCTTTTGATCCCAATAGCTTTCATGGCTTCTTACATCTAAAGTATTCCAGTATATTTGTTTATTGAAATCTCGCTAATATAATTCTTTCAGTTTTCTCTTCCATTCTATGCATTAATGCACTTAAACTCTGAATTGTACTCCCTGCCAGGTCTTCATATTCGCCTCTTTCCCGAGTGTTTGTTTTGGGTGGCATGTATAAATTTTCCACAGTTACCTTCCCTTCAGATGCAGTAATCACTACAGCAAACAGTTCTACTTGTGAGGGTACATGCAGTTCTGTTTCTTTGACTTGTAGATTTTTCTTTGTTAATATTATAATTCCTCCTCCTTTTTTTCAATTCGCAACTCCTCCGTATGTTACAAGTATATTCCTCTAAGTTTAGGGTATCGTTTGACATCCTTTGGGTTAATTTTGTTTCAGTTAGGCAAATAATGTTTTTTTTTTTTTTTTAATGCAAGAAAGAAGGAACCAAAGGCTAGGAGCCAACAAACTGTTCCTTCCAAGAAAAAAAAAACTAAATAGAGCCATTTTCAAGATCCGTTCATTCTGAGATGCCTGGACACAATGCGTTTAAAAGACTGGAGATCATAGGAAGTAGGAAATGCAGACAGAGGGAGACAGTTTCAGAGTTGACTTGTTGCATAAATGAAGGACTGGGAGTAACAGTTAACTCTTGCATTAGAGAGTTGGACAGAAAAGGAATGACAGTTTGTTGCTAGATGGGTACTACGTGCCCATCGGAGAGGTGGAGAGATGCAAGCAGACACTTCAGAGGAGCAGTGACCATTGAAGTAGCGATAGAAAAGAGATAATGATGCAACAGTGTGGCAAAGAGACAGAGGTTGAAGGGAGCCAGTAAGAGGAGGAGAGTTAATGAGACGAAAAGCCTTTGACTCCACCCTATAGAGAAGAGCTGCATGTGGGGAGCCTTCCCAAACATGAGAGTTGTACTCTACACAGGCGAATAAAACCCGTCAACAAATGTGCAGGTGTAAAGAAGGTACAGGTGTTCCACAACCCATTCGTATCAAGTTAGGAAAATTCCAAAGATCTTGCATGCTGAACAAGGGAGGTTTATTTACAGAAAAAGCTTAACAGAACCACCCTGAGACGAGGCTCGCCCCAGACTGCTTCGGTGTGTCGTGCGGGGCGTGAGAACACAGCTTAGGTCAGCAATTCAAGACACTAACTGTACTTGGTTACATACATGTGTTGTTTAGGTATTATGAAGTGAATCTATGATTCCAATAATATAGTATAATATAGTATGGGTACACGGGGTCGGCTTAGCACACCTACTCTCTTGGAAGCAGATTTTACAAGAGATGTAATATGATCTTTCCAAGATGTCCCGATAGAACGAAACCCCAAGCAAGTTCGAGGATGATGCAGGGTTGAGCTGGATGTTATTAAACACTAGTGGGTACTCCTATGGAAGACTCTGTCCAGTTGATAGGTGTAAGAACAGAGTCTTTGATGCATTAAAAGCAAGATTATTTTTCCTCTAGTCAGAGATACGAGCCAAGTCAGACATTAGGTGTGCCATAGCCTGATTGTTGAAGTAACTGCTGAGGTGTTGTTCCATTTCTTTGGTATAAGCTCTCATCTCTAATAATTTAGATACCATTCCATCTACATTTGAGTACATCAGCTTCACTATATTGTTTATATACTTGTCATAGCTTGAGTCTACTACCTTCCTTTTTTTTATTCCCTGCTGGTTACGTACCACTTTCGTACCTGTACTCTTCATTTCCTCTGAACTTTCCTCGTTTTTGTTTTTGCTTCCTCTCTCTTCTCTAGTATTCCCCATTCCTCTTTAGTTAGGCATCTTTTAATCCATACTTTTTCAAATTCCTCTTTCCATGAGTTTGTTGGTCTTTTCTAATATTTCCTCTACAGTGTTTGCACTCTGGAAGGTTTCTTTTTAACTTACTTTTCTCATATTTCCCCAGCCTTTTGTGTTCTTCTATGTCATTATCTCAAATATCCTCTGATACTTGCTTCAATTTGTTCACTATATTTTCCAGCTTCTTACTGCCCCTTCAGATCTTTTTTTTTCTATTTCACCTGTGTCACTGCTTACTATAGATTTGTTAATCTCTACAGGTTCCCTGACTAGTTTTGGGTTGTTTTTAAGATGTCTTTCATTTCCTTTCTTACGCCTTTTTCTCCTACCCTTGTATCTAAATCATTCTTTACTTTCACAAGTTAAGCATACGTAGTTAGTACCTCATCTTTGAAATTTCTCACCATTTCATTTATTGTGTTATTTTTCTTCAATATTATTACTTTGGTCTATCAGACTGCTTGCTTGCCTGCTTTTCTCCATACCATTTCTGAAATCATCCATAATTCTCTCATGGTTGACAATTGTACGTCCCATTTCACTAGCCTTCGTTCTCAGTGAATTTGCCTTAGCTGATAGTTCATCTATTGTTGTGGCATTTCTGCTTATTTTCTTTATTAATTCTTCATTTTGTTCCCATCTGTTTGCTTAGCTCATTCTTAATTTCATCAATTTCCATTTGAAAAGTTCTCTCTAATCTATTTACGTTTTCAACTAACATCGTAAGTTTCCTTTTAAACCAGGTCTGGGTAGAAGTCATCACCCTGTGTTCTACCTTTGTCTCTCCTCATAGCACCTTCTAAAGGCATCTTTCCAAAATATGAAGCCATCTATAGAAAAGATAATCTCTACTTACAGTTGTTGCATCAGTCTGCCGTCTGCTCTCCTTGGTTTTGTCGACCTGACGTAAGGAAATCCAGCACATTCCTGGACACTGATTTATAGATGTTTACTTACTTTAGGCTACACTTTTTTGCTATTACTTGTCTTATTATGCTGGATCATCACTTAAATTAGCCTAAACGAGTTTGACCCATAAATAGATACAACTTAGGTATCCCCAGAGCAGAGCTCACTGTTACTCGTCCGACTCGTCTGCCGTCTCGCTCTCTCTCATGTGTGTGTGTTTGTGTGTGTGTGTAGCACTGTGTAACGTGTGTTACATGTGCAACATTATGAGATCACCTGCAGGACGAGATATGTTCCTTGGAGGGAAAGAATGTATAAATTATAGCAGCCGGCTTGCACACGGTTGACACTTTATGTTCAAGCTGTGTTGTCATGAAGGGCAATTCATCCATAGGGCAGTGGAACTTCACGTTCTGTCACTGGAGAAGTGACCCACCCTCATCCGTCAATGCTTCACGCACGGGTATAGGTGTGGAAGTGTTTCTGGAGTGTATGGTTAAAAGTGCATGTGGAAAATATGTTGTAGTGGCTGTTTGTCTGTATGTGTCCCACAAGGAAGCTCGAATGTTGTGAACATGTGAAAACACATTAGAGGATTTTTAAAAATGTACCGTTCTACTGCATCTTCTTAAAGACCTTTCCTTGCGTTGACCTTAGTAATAAGCGAAAATAATCGTGTTTTAGTTTTTATTGCTCCCAGAGTCTCACTTCATTTGGTATGGATAA
>JAGKTI010034322.1:0-11482 GCA_018397915.1 Birgus latro | reverse complement strand
GTATTTTTAGTTAGTTGTTTTTACGGGGTGGGGCACTAACCCACCACCAACCCTTTTAGTCGCCTCTTACGACAAGCAGGGATACTGGGGTCTCGAGAATTCTTGAAAACCCCGTACCCCCAGGGGTAATCTTTGCTAACACTACATTTTATATCGCGAACTTTGTAAACAAAGAAAGTCAGGTATGGCAGTACATAAATCGATAAACCTTTCAGTATGTTTAACGTTTTTCATTTTTGCTATTGCCAGACGATTTTGTTGTGAATGCCTGTAGGCACGTTCTGGGGAAAGTTTCATCCCAGATCGGTCCCGGATCGAGATAAAGCTGATCCCGACAGCTGATTCTGTTTTGGCGAGGCACAGTATTGATCTGGGGCAGTCCACCTCCTCGAGGTGAACTAAGCTGGGCGATCTTGGATTGTGACGTCACACCAAAACATATAAAGCGTCAACTCCTACACTGTGAGGCGGAGGAGGAGAGAGAATCCGCCATGAGAGGGGAGAGGAGAGAGAGAGAGAGAGGGCCGACCATGACGGATGACGCACGTGCTGACGATAATGCCTGTGATCCGTTGAGGGGGGGGGCAAACAGTCAGTCACAGTGTCCTGCAGCCAAGAAGATCAAGGGAGCTGTGGTTTTGTTT
This sequence comes from Birgus latro, assembly GCA_018397915.1. Taxonomy (NCBI): domain Eukaryota; kingdom Metazoa; phylum Arthropoda; class Malacostraca; order Decapoda; family Coenobitidae; genus Birgus; species Birgus latro. Next base: position 10,838 of record JAGKTI010034322.1, on the reverse strand, counting down.
AACGTGAGGGCGGCGAGTACGGGTTCATCAAATGCCACAATAGTGGAGTTGATGTTTTCGTGCACCGTTTGGCGATCGTTAGGCCGAACCCACGGCACCTCCAACGTTCCCTAGGTGATGGAGAGCAGGTGGAGTTTGGTCTGTTTGGAACTCCAAAGGGTCCTGAGGTCCGGGACGTTATGGGGCCGGGATGTGTGGCCATGCAGGGCTCTGCTCATGCACAGCGATGTCTCACAGCCCAGGACATCAGGCCAGGGATCCTGGGAATCCTGAGCAGCTAAATCTGCTTGTGGAGATGTGTGTAGTGACGGAGAAGGCTTTTTGTGGGGGTGATAAGGGGGCTTTGCGCATTTTCCTCCCCAAAATCTTTGAGGAGAAAGGGCTGCCTCGCCTTATCATCCCCGAGTGTTTTGGCCGTGACATACACTCGATTGCCCACCGTCAGGAGCGTCGGGCCTGGCAGCAATGATCTGCTGCCCCGCATCAAACCCCGAGGAAGAGGCTGCGACTGGAGGCCCCCCTCAATGAGAAGACTGCCACTTCCACTCCCGTTGATGACCTGGCAACGACTACGACCATGGCACAGACCACTGCTGACGTTCACGAGCAACCGTCGATGACGGAGGAGGGGCAGGATTCTTCAGATACTGCCTCCATGGCCGAGGAAGCGTCGACCGACTCCTCAGCCAGGGAGGAGGTTCACGAGTCCTCCCCTCCTCCGGCAGTGGAGGGCCCTCCATCACGCCCTCCAATCATTGGCCTCAAGGATCTGCCAGACGTAGCCGCCTACCGACACCTCCTGGCCCTCAGTGCCCACACCCGGTTGTACCAGCTCGGAGCCATGACATATACCACCCTTTACGACCTGCTGTGGGCTGCCGATCTGGGTGAGGACATCAGACCTGTACTGATCGTCACGGGGTAGGAGGTATGTCTGGCTGATCTGAGCGCCTTTTATCATATGCTCCCTACGCGCCTACGCCAATAGATCGGCGCACACCTGCGGGGTAAGAGCTTGCCGAGATTTTCCATTCACATCTGGTTGGCCTAATGCCCCCCACGAGGGCGGTGGCCATTAAGCCCAAAGGAAAAAAAAACTACATTGTGAGTGCTGTATTTACTTTTTTAAAAAATTATTATACCAATAAAATGCTACTGCCAGTTACTAAAGTGGGTATGAGGGGCTCAAGTATGGTTTCATCGGTAATAGGACCATATTGCTGAAAATGAAAGCATAATTACCGCTGACCAAATCATCCGTCTGAACTTTCAACCGCCACCATTTTGTTTTCAATCAGGTGGGGCACTGGGGTTTCGCCATGGCAACAGGACAAGCCGATCCGAAACTGCTGGACTGTTTTGGTGTGACACTTATGGATCATTAATCCGTCTCAGTCCTAATCCGATCCCATTGACCCCGCCAAAATCGGCCTTATGCATCGTAATATTTATCCTGTGATCCAAATGTGGCCCGCCTAACCCGAAAGCTCTGCTTATCGATCAGTATGGCCTAATCAGTTGTCTGTTAGCTTACTACCCAACGTAGTGTTACGTCCCCCCCCCCTTAGTGCCACAGGCTCCAACAGCAGTACTTCAGTATAGGAAGGACATTGCCCAGTAAGTTGTTCTTCCTATGGTCAGTCTTTAGGTGTACAGTACACAGGATCAGCTCATGCGCCGTAAATAAACACTGGTTTCTTACGTTCATTGTCTTTATATTCCATATCATTACACTTAACCCTTTTGCGCACGGAACCGCAATTTGCATTCCATGTGGTGTGGAGTGAAGAAGCACACGGGCCACAAATCGCATGAAAAAGCGAAAAAAAAAATTAACCAAATAAGTTTTCGGTCGATTTGCGTCAAATTTTGGTGCATTCTAGCAGCCACGTGTCTCTCCCGAGGTAAGACCTTGGCAACACGGCAATGGCTCATATGGGCCTGTACGTAGTGATAAAATCTCAGTGCTCTACAAGCAGCCAGACAGCAGGGTCACACTGCGTTGCATTGTCCCTTTAAATCCGCCATTTTTCCCCTCCCACCTGAGGCTGAAGCCATTATTGAAATATTGTGATTGTACAGTGTTTTTGACTATACTGTGAAGTGATTGTGTCTATTGAACATAGATATATTGTTTGTAAAGCACTGGGGCCCGTTATCAGCCGTTAGACCTAGAGGCAGGAGTCTGGTTTGTTATAGTGGGGTTTCCACTCTCACCCTGCCTGTAAATTCCACCTGAGACGATTCCAGTCTGTTCCTCCGTCACTTCCCCCCTCTGACTTCCTCATGGCTGACATTAAAATTTCTTCAGCTGATGTACTATCTGCCATCACTGGCCTCAATACTAACAAGGCATATGGGCCTGATAGAGTCCCTCCTGTTGTCCTCAAGAACTGTGCTTCTGTCCTTATACCCTGCCTAGGTAAACATTTTCGCCTTTGTCTATCTGTAATGCCGTAATTTTTAAGTTAGTATAAGTATAATATAAGTGTAATGTAAGTTAGTATACTGTAAGTATAATGTAAGTGTTATGCTACGCATTTGTGGGACGGTTTCTCGCCCTCAAATACGCAGGCTAAAAGCGGGTCCCTATTCTAGACCGGGAGGTAACTCCTAAGAGCAGGACTGGACACAAAAACAAGGCAGTGGATATTACACATGTATTCTACACATAAGACACAGGACAATGTACATCATAGGTATTACAAAGGATTGCCGGAGGGGCAGGTGAACACTGTACACAATTGCTATCTGTCACTTTACCTTTCTTGTTTAAGTATGGTACTATTCACCCGACACTCGTGTGACATACAACACATTTATATCTTCGGACACAGGAATGGCTTTGACACAATCTCTAAAACCCGTATAGCACTGGACGGCACTGTATACATGCATATCTTACTTTACACCTGTACCTCAGGTCTGGCGGCCGGGCGTCTATCACAGGTAGGGTCGCACGTAGAGGTATTTAACAGACTGTGGTATTTGGCATGCCCGGGTTGGCCACGCGGCTAAGACAAGGGGCTAATGCAGGTTTAACTGAATACAGGGGAGGGAGAGCATGAACGCCCGCACAAGACACAAAGATACACCAGGGGGAAGTCTAGGTTGTCAATGAGACGGTCTAGGGCAACAGGACTCTACCTTTTGATATAGGTCCGGCCTCGTTCTATCTACCGGCACGTCCAATCTTATTCGGGGTTCCTGGTCACTTCACTCGAGGACACACGGTAGGGAATCACTCGTAAGATCCTGTAGATGCACACTAGAACTTAGCTTAAAAGTGCACACACATATATATCGATAGTCCACTCCCTTGGGCGACACTGATGGGCCCAGGGCGATTCCTCCGTCAGGAGGGAACAGGGGCGGAGTGGCGGGCTCCTGGCCAGGGTCCCCACACGTGGCTGTGGGCTAAGGGCTCAGCTTGAAGAGGGCTAGGAGCCGGCCTGATGTCGGATCTGTGAGCGGCGTCATTGGGAGACCTCGTCCACCGGTAGGTAGGTCGCGCCCTGGTGCGCCGGGCAACTCCTGGGGCAGCAGGGGACCCAGGGAACTGGAACCCGGGGTGGCTGGGCTGCGGCAATGGCTCGAGGGCGGCGTCACCGTCAGGGACGCCTCACGGGAAGCTCGGCCCGGGGGAGTGGTGGACGGAGCCCGTCTGCGGCTTCGGCTGGTCACCCGGGTGGAGTCGCACGGAAACGAGGTCCTGGGCGAGACTCTGCCACGTCTCGGGTGTGGGGCCTTCTCCGACGGCTGGTGCTCCCGTAGGAGGGGAGCGGACTAGGCCCAGCTCTACTCCGGACCCGACGTGACTCGTGGCCAATGCCTGGTGGGCTACGGGGAGGGTAGTCTCCTGGCGGCTTGTGGCCTGCTCTGTGCTGGGCCTGTTCTCCTGGCGGCTTGTGGCCTGCTCTATACTGGGCCAAGCGTGACTCGTGGCCAACGCCTGTGGGGCCTTAGGGATAGCTTCCTGGCGGCTTGTGGCCTGCACTGCACTAGGTCTAGTTTCTGGGCGGCATGTGGCCTGCACTGTATTTAGTCTGGCATGACTCGTGGCCAACGCCGAGAGGGCGCAGGGAGAGACAATTTCCTGGCGGCTCGTGGCCTACTCTGCACTGGGCCAGCGTGACCCATGGCCAACACCTGTGGTGTCGTAGGGATAGCTGCCTGGCGGCTCGTGGCCTGCACTGCACTAGGTCTAGTTCCTTGGCGGCTTGTGGCCTGCACTGTAGTTGGCCTGGCGTGACTCGTGGTCAACGCCGAGAGGGCACAGGGAGAGAGTTTCCTGGCGGCTTGTGGCCTGATCTGTACTGGGCCAAGTTTGACCCGTGGCCAACGCCTGCTGGGCCGTAGGGATAGCTGCCTGGCGGCTTGTGGTCTGCACCGTGTTGGGTCTACTTCCCTGGCAACTCGTGGCCTGCCCTGTGTTCGACCTGGTTACCTGGCGGCTTGTGGCCTGCACTGTGTTGGGCCTCTTTCCCTGGCGGCTTATGGCCTGCACTGTGTTGGGCCGGACGTGGCTCGTGGGTAACGCCGAGGAGGTGAGCTCTGGGACGGCTGTGGCCTGTATCAATGAGCTTCTATCACTAGCAGCTGAGGGACGGACTATGGCCAATCCTGCCTCATGCCCGGTGTGGCGTGTAGCCGGTACCGCGGTGCCGCTCTTGGGGGAACGCCTACAGGAGACGGGCCGACACGCGTCCGTGTCGGGGCCCTGTGGCGGGGAGACAGCTGGGGAGTTGACAATGGCCAACTCTGCCCCGTACCCGGTACGACAACTGTCAGTACCGCGGCGCTGTGTGGAGTTGTAAACTCCACCCCTTACCTGCAGAGATGTTTTTTTTTTTTTTTTTAAAGATTCGCCACACTGGTGTGGCACGGGCTCAGGGTGGAGAGCCCGTCAGAGGAGTGCAGTAAACAAGGGGGCGTCCTCTGCATGGCAACAGAGGACGCTAGCGTGGGGGGGGACACACTTTTTTTCTTTTTTTTAAAGATTCGGCACACTGGTGTGGCACGGGCTCGGGGTGGAGAGCCCGTCAGAGGGTGGCAGTAAGTAAACAAGGGGGCGTCCTCTGCATGGCGACAGAGGACGCTGGCGTCGGGGGGGGGGGCAGAGCCCATCCCCCCATAATAACAAGGGGGCGTCCTCTGCATGGCGACAGAGGACGCTGGCGTGGGGGGGACAAATATACACCGGGCCCTCATCTGAGCGCAAGAGGGGCGCCGGGGAGTCGGACAGGTAGGTCGTTCCTGCTCCCAGCCGCGCCGCGCTGGCGGTAATCTCCCGGTGATCTGGGGGGGGTGGGGGAGCTGGTGTCGTCTGCTCCGCTTGCCGGGTGGTTGGTGGCTCTAACCCCTAACTCCTGTATTTCAGTAAGTGTAATATGTGTAGTTTAAGTTAGTTTAAGTGTGGTGTAAGTGTAGTCCTGTTTAATTGATGCAATGTATGGGAAGTGGACCTCGAAATTCATTTTTTGGGCTTGATCTTAGTTAAAGTGTAGCAGGAGTGTGATATTATTAACATGTAAGACTGTGTGGAGCGGGATGGACTTGCAAAAGCATGATCTGTTTTTGATAAAGAGGCAAAGAAAGTTAATTCGAGGTTAATATTCGCAATAGGTTGTATTTACACTTTGAATTCAGAATTTTGTAGTTGGGTTTGTTATTATCATCTTGCTGTACTAAATAATAATGTCCATGAGCATAGGTAAAGTCTGATTATGGATTATAGACATTCGTAGCCGCAAAATTTTATTTATTTTCAATGGCGCCAGATCACGTAGACCAGACAACTGCGACACATGGTTACAATTAATTAAAACTCGTGAGTTTAGTCTTCGGTAAAAACTGTCAGACCTGTGTTACTGCCACAAAATTTGAAGCATCATAAGTCAGTTTAAGTAGAGGAAAGAGAAAATTCCTTGTTGCAAGTTCCTTGATGATTGCTATAGTAAGTAAACTGTAGAGTAATAAGTCGAAGCCAGTCTCAGCATTGGGACGACAGCATCAGGCGAGCGCGTGATGATGATGATGATGATGATGAGATTCGCCACACGGGTGTGGCACGGGCGAACGAATGTCCTGGGCCTGTGTTCATTGTGGGTCCTGGCGGCGTGGCGATCAGCAGATTGCGAGTGTAACATCGAGGCCCCAATGCAGTCTTCACTAGAGTCACGCAGTGCTAATTGCCAAAGCCCTTACACAATCCCCCTAGTTCATTTCTTTATGCATTGTCGATTATGTATTAGTATGGTCCACTTAGAAAAGCCTTTTCTCCTAAAGTGAAGTATTCTAGATAAAAGCGAGTGTGTTTTATGATGTCGGATTTCCTAACATACAGGGTATTGCAAGCGCTGTGAACTTTTACATAGAATCATTCTTGTGCAACCGTTCATATACATAGAAATGTCAAATTGTGTTAACCCATGGAAAATAGGGGTGAATACACTAAATNGTGATATGTGAGTCAGCTTGATTTATTCTCTGTGGTGGAGAGAGCATTATTTTAACCAGTTATTCTGGAGGAATCAGAGACTGAAGTATAACTGTGTACTAGTTACTATTTGTTCGAAGGTAAATTTTATTGTATGTGTGTTAAGGTTAGTAAATCATAGATAATTAAATTTTCTTATGTGTTTGATCTAAAGTCCTCTGGGAAGTTGATTGTGAGATCGAGTGGCCCGCAAGGTATGTTACTATCTATAGAATACACGCACTCTTATTTACTCACGCTACCCTGATTACTGTTTCCAGGCCTCAGTGTCCCATCTTTCACTGTACGGGACTAATAACTTCTTTCTGGCAAACACTGGGTGGTGGCAGCCTACCAAAATTAATTCTACTTCTACCTGTTAGTATTTCTTCCTAGTGCAAATCAGTTTACGAGGCCTACCATTATAATTCTAGGATTTCTTCCTCGGTAGTAGTCAGTATTCAGTAATCAGTAATAATTTAATTCATATAGTCAAGGTTCTAACCATTTACACTGGTGACTAATGCGGTGGAATTTAGATAGATTTAGATAGATCTTCATTTTAAGGAACCTAAAATTGGCTCCCTTACACTGGTGGCAAAACCGGTGGGATATTTAAAATTTCTATGAGTGCTAAAATTTACGGCACGACATATCAACTTGTACCTTTCCTTCTTGCTGGAAGTTTGCTCTTATTCAGCCAGTCCCGAAGAAGGGTGACCATTCCCAACCCTCTAACTATCATCCAATTGCTTTAACATCCTGTGTCTCAAAAGTTTTCGAGTCAATTCTTAACAGAAAAGTTTTAAAGCATCTTTCCTGTTACAACCTTCTTTCTGATCGTCAGTATGGGTTCCGTCAGGGACGCTCCACTGGCGATCTTCTCACCTACCTTTCAGACTCCTGGTCATCCTCCTTTCGGGACTTTGGCAAAAGCTTTGCTATTGCACTTGACATCTCAAAGGCTTTCGATCGAGTCTGGCACAAATCTTTAGTTTCCAAACTGCCCTCTTATGGTTTCCATCCTTCTATCTGTACCTTCATCTCTAGCTTCCTTTCTGGTCGTTCTATAGCTGCTGTTGTAGACGGCCATCGTTCTTCTCCTAGACCTATCAACAGTGATGTTCCTCAGGGCTCTGTCCTATCACCAACTCTCTTCCTTTTATTCATCAATGACCTTCTGTGCTGTACATCTAACCCTATCCACTCATATGCTGATATCCTTTACCTTTCCATTCGGTTCCCGCAACGTCCCTCTCAGCAATTACTTCAACAAACAAGGGATGAGGCTATGGCACACCTAATGTCTGACTTGGCTCGTATCACTGATTGGGGTAAAACTAATCTTGTTATTTTTAATGCATCAAAGACTCAGTTCTTGCACCTTTTAACCTGGCAAAATCTTTCACAGGAGTACCCACTGATGTTTAATAATATCCAGCTTAATCCTGCTTCATCCTTGAACGTGCTTGGGGTTTAATTCACTCGTGACTTATCTTGGAAAGATCATATTACATCCCTTGTAAAATCTGCTTTCAAGAGATTAGGTGTTCTGAGCCGACTCTGTACCTTCTTTACTCCTGCACAGTTGTTAAGGTTATACACGGGTTTTATTCGCCCCTGTATGGAATACAACTCTTATGTGTGGGGAGGCTCCTCTCATGCAGCTCTTCTCAATAGGGTGGAGTCAAAGGCTTTTCATCTCATCAACTCTCCTCCTCTTACTGGCTACCTTCAACCTCCGTCTCTTTGCCGCACTGTTGCATCTTTATCTTTCTTCTATCGCTGCTTCAATGGTCAGTGTTCCTGTGAACTATCTGCTTGCATCCCTCCACCTCTACGACGGGCACATAGCACCCGTCTAAAAACAAACTCTCATCCCTTTTCTGTCCAACTGTCTAATGCAAGAGTTAACCGTTACTCCTAGTCCTTCATTTATGCAACAGGTCAACCCTGGAACTGTCTCCCTCTGTCTGTATTTCCTACTTCCTTTGATCTCCAGTCTTTTAAACGCAGTGTGTTCAGGCATCTCGAAATGATCGGATCTTGAATTTGGCTCTCTTTTGTATTGTTTTTTTTTTTCTCTGAAGGAAGGGTTTGCGGGCTCCAGCCTTTGGTTCCTTCTTCCTAGCATAAAAAAAAAAAAGATGTATTTTGCCCTTATAGTGAAACCATTACTTATTTCTGTGAAACATATAGTGCCTGGATTAGTAAAATAACTGACCTACCATAGCAGGCATTATGTTATGCCATAGAGATACATAGACATATGCATTAGTTCCTAAGGGAACAGGCGCTTTCGTACGCCATTCAGGAAGGAAGGGAATAACAGAGGAGGCTGGGATGGAATCATGTGATAGTGTTTTATATTGCATATGGTTCAGTGTGAAATATACGTATAAAATAGTGCAGCGAGTGTACACCGAGAAATATTGCGTACATTGACTGAAAGCGGAAAGTTACGTAATGATCAGAGACAAGAAAATATGCCACACAGCGACACATATATGAAATTATCTTCGTTTGTCGTGCAGCGAATGTTTGTGGAGAAATCTATTGTGTGCATCGCATGTGATAGGCAAACGTACGTAGTGCAAGGAAGAGAGAACTTTCTACACTCACACACACACACACACTCACACGCTACCTAACTCATTTCAATTCCTTCAAGTTCGTGCCAGCGGCTCAACACCTCTTGAACAAGTGAGTTATCCATATTTTGTTGATTTGCATATTGACCTATTTTTACATTTCTATATTTTTTTACACAAATAAGTATTGTTTTTACATATATACATATGAGATGGAAGAAAGTTCAGCTTCAGTATCAGTACCTTGCAAAAAGACTAGTGGTCATGTCGAGTTTCTGAGAGCACTATCGAAAAGCTTATGATGACGTGTATAATTCGTGTATAATTTGAGTAAAAAAAAAAGGAATAATAAAACCTAACGAGCAAAAATATGCAGGTGATCGTGAGGCAGGGAAATTGAGCGTTTTTATCTCGCTCGCTTTGTCGTACATTTACTTGAAAACTATTGAATATATAGATTTCCTGTAAGAACCATGATAAAGATCAGTGAATTCTACGTATGTACAGGACATAAATATGTAATTTCTCTTATGAAAAGTTGTTACGTAGGCGGTTATTGTGCGCGCATGACGAAAGTGCACCGCGGCGGTGAGTACCCTGTAGTTTTTTGCTATTTACTCGGAAACTATGAGGCATATCAATAATCGGAGGAGCTCCTGAGGAAGCTCATGAAATTCTACATAAGATTATGTGATAACACAAGGTGTGAAAGAAAACTTTTGCAGTAGAGCTCCCTGAACAAAAGTCAATTTAAAAAAAATGGCTTTTAGTTTTTGGCTATTTTCTCGAAAACTACAAATCGCATCACACCCGGACACACCTCATTAGAAAGCCAATGAAATTTTCTATCAAAACTTCTAATAACATTTTTTTTCTGTATGATCGAAAACATTCGAATGACGATGTTGGGAAGTGAGATCAACGTTCCAAAATGTTTATTCATGGCGGCCTAATGTACTTTTATTCGTTTTTTTTCGTGTTTTTTTTTTTGGCTTATCAGCTAGAACAAACATCGGCAAATAAGATGATATGGGTTTCATGTAAATATTTAGAGGTTTGGGTGGCGAAAATGAGGCGAGAATACGTGTTATTTGCGTCGCGCGGGAGCCTGGCGGCGCGCACAGGTGAGTAAAATCGTGAGCCGTGAAACTTATTCAAACTTATGTGTGCGCGAAATGGTTAATGCTTTCCAACTTCACTGTTTTCACAAGCATTGGAGCTATACAAACTTTACTAACTGCAGTTACACTTAATTCGTGGAGAGTGACGATGCTTCTGTAGTTACGTGCTGCCAAGCGAAGATTTTGCTGAAATTTCGAGTCTTACAGAATTGAATGAAACACATATCATCGTCTTGGAAATGTTCACGCACATCCAGCAATATATATATATGACCACATAAAGTCACGTGGTGGTGAGAAAAAATGGACAGAAGATGAATAGCTTGTGGCGCGAGCAACCCACCACCCGCGGTGACTGAGGTGATCAACATTGTCCGGCACGTGATTACTGTATCATCAACACTCTCTCTCCCTTCCTCCCTCTCTCTAACTACGATAAATTACCTTACACACTGCCGAAAAAGCATACATTTATTATACAAGTTAGTCGTAACTCTCTCGCTCTTTGTCTCTGTCTCTGTCTCTCTCCGAGAGAGGAGGAAAGGATTGGAGAACACGAGAAAGAAGGAGAGGGACCACTGTTATCCCTTATCTCCTCATTCGAAGGGAAGGGACGCTGTCACTCCTGTATTTATTCTCTCTCTCTCT
>JAGKTI010034321.1:0-11482 GCA_018397915.1 Birgus latro | reverse complement strand
AAAAAAAAAAATGAACAAAGGATAAAGCAATTCTGCAACCAAATAAAGAAAACATAAACAAAGAAATAGAATCAGAGAGCGGAGGAATATCAAAGAAATGGGCAGGGAAAAAAAAAAAAACACAGGGCCAAGGAGACAAGACAGCCTAATGCTGGAACTGAGTTTATGCTCCGCCGTCCCATCTGACGGTAGTGTGCACTGACACGACTTACTAGCACACACCTAACATGGTGGGCAAGTCTCCCATACACGTTAACAGGAGGTATACATAGGAATAAAAGTGAATATTCGATAGCTCATTAAGAGAAACAGACTAATAAGAACAGCAAGGGTCATGTGTAGTGAAAATAAACAGAGGAACCAACTAAGATGACATGGAGCGAGCCGGTGAGGAGAGGAATGGATGTAAGGAAACTGAGATTCTGATGAAGAGATGGTGTGGAAAGAGACAGGAGAGAGTTGTGTATGTGGGAGGACGAGACGGCCGACAGAAGACGGTGGAGGAGATACACAACAGCATCTGACCCTGCCTGGGAATAAGACAACAAAAGAAAATATGCTACACTAAAGAAACGAAGGAACAGGTAAAGTTAGGACCAAAAAATAGATGAATGTGACATAAAAGAACGACATACACGAGAAGTGAAGGGCACATTTTGGGAATAACTGGAGGGACGGAATGCTATGTGGGTAAAACAAAATAAAACAAATGTTTATATACTGTGTGTGTGTGTGTGTGTGTGTGTGTGTGTGTGTGTGTGTGTGTGTGTAATTCACCGGGTCGGTCAGGATCACTTGATGGTTGTGATCATCAGCTTTTACCCTGCCGGAAGGGAGCTGAGAGCTCATATAGTCCGATCTAGGGGCAAGGCTGTGACCTTCACACACGCACACACCCATCCCCTTGCTCAAGGGGGACAGTAACCACCCACTTTTTCAGTGAAATTTTTCGCAACCTGAGCGAGGGGCGAACTCCCGTCTACCAGATGGCAAGCGAAAACGTTAGTGTGTGTGTGTGTGTGTGTGTGTGTACACCTATATTTGTATTTTACAGGATTTGAGTACTGTTCTTGTATTGTCCTGTCTCCAGCGTTAGAAATATCCAACTTTTCCTTGAAAGTACTGATATTCTTAATACTTAACACGCTTTCATCCAGTTGGTTCCATTTAGCTATGCTTCTGTTTGGAAAACTATATTTGCTTACCGTAACACAGCACCATGACAGTTTAAGTTCATAACTATGTCGTCTTGTTCTTCCACTAGCCCCTATAATATAATAATCTCTGTTAATATTTTCAGTACCTCGCATACACTTATACATCTCTATCATGTCTCCCCCTTTTCTTTGGTCATGCAACGGGGGTAATTTCAGCCTTTGTAACCTCTCCTTTTACTGCAATTTTCTCAAGTTAGGTATCATTTTGGCAGCCAGTCTTTGGACCTTCACTAATTTATTGATTTTATAATAAGGTCGAGGGACCACATAGCTGCTGCATTTTCTACTATAGGTCTTACTACTGTCATTATCAATTTACAAAGAATACCTTCACTTATAATACTGAATGCTATTCTTATATTTGTTAAAGGATTGTATGTTCCACTGGTTATCTTATATGCTTCTCGGACGATAATCTCGGCTGTTTTATTACATTCAGATCCATCTCATGTGTTGTCGTGGCAGTGTCCTCCATCCCCACTTTATAGTCCCAGTTTGATCTTCTCTTCCTTACATCCAGCTCGATCACATAACACTTACTACCACTAAACTCAGTCTTTCGTTCCTGGCTCCATCTGTACAGGTGATCTAGGTCCTCTCCCAGCTCCCTACAGCTTGTCTCATCTACAATTTGTGTCATAATTTTTGCATCATCAGCAAACATATTCATATATTATTTAACTTCATTTGCTCAATCATTAACATATACAGTATTAGGAACATTACATGGGTGCTAAAACTGCTCTCTGGGCCACATCACTTATTACTCCCTTCCATGATGAAAATTTGTCTCCAATCATAGTTCTCACTTGTCTGCCAATAAGGGTACTTCTCATCAATAAATCACCTTCAAAACCACCAATATTTCTAACTTTCAAATCAACCTCTCATGTGGTACTCCATCAGGTGCCTTCCTGAAGTCCAAATAGACAAAATCTACCCACCCATCTCTCTCGTGCAGCACATTAACTACTCTGCTGTTAAAACGCAGTCAGGCTGTGACACATGAAGTGTCTTATATAAAGCCAAACTGCCTGGAGGTAATTACCTTAGTTTTCTTTCTTCCTGATGATTTTTTCACACAGTTTAGAAATGATGCTAGGAAGTGACTGGTATAAAGTTTAATGGATCTTCTCTGTTCCTGCTCGTATATATTGGTCTATATTTGTTCTCTTCCAGTCTCTTGACGGATCTCCCTCTTAAAAAATAAAACACCCACGCACATCCACACACAGTTATGTGGTATATTGGTTTAACTAATTGCTCTGCACATTCTGTAATTACCCAACAAGATTATATTATTTGGCCCCATGGTTTATCTTACATCCACATTTTTTATTAGCTCCAGCAATTCCTTCGGCTTAAATTATAACAAATTCATCTTATTCATCCTTTTCTTATTTATTTCATGTGTCTGGAAATCCTCTTCCCTTACAAAAACTGTCTGGAATTTTTCTTTCAAAATCAGACATGTCCTCCTCTTGGTCACAGACTGATTCATCAGCATTTAGTGTATATAATCCCTTCTTTTGTTTTAATTAAGCTTCGCCATATATATGGCGAAGCCTATTGTATTGGTAAATATTATTTTTTTTTGCACTTTTTTTCTTAGATCTTGATGATATACAGGAAGGTACCCTAGGGTAACCCAAGAACTTATGCCAAATATAAATGACCTTGACCTATTTTTTGAAGATCATATACTCAGGTATGGTGCAAAAACTGCAAATTGAAATATCTCAGAAACTAAATGAGATACAGGTACTTGGTTGAAAATCCTATGGAAAAAAAAAAAAAGTTTGCTGAGCATTTTGTCTGGATATTTTGCCATTTAGCCTAGTGGAAAGTACCGAAATCAGATCTGCTCAGTGTTTTCTCTGTCACACGTTTTAGAGAAAACCACAAAAACTGCAATGCTGTAACTTTACGGAAATATACCGCAGCTGTGATCCCTCTTATTATCTGACTGGAATGGGGTTGCAGTAAATCCTATAGTTAGCCAGTTACTGTGACAGTTGTAAAATATACCTATGCTTTCTTCCACGCCTTTGTCTTCAGATCTTGTTGATATTACACAAGATGCTACATTAGATTAATCTAAGTACATGTTCCAGATATAATTGACCTTGAACTACTTTTAAAGGTAACAGACCTGTTTAAGATGCAAAAGTTTCATACTTTATATGACATAAATAGTTATGGTAAAGCTTCCTTATTGTGGCTACACAATAGGTAAATAGGTAATAGTTTTGATATTTATATTTCTATAAATCCACAATGTTATTCCCATATTTGGCTGCTCCATCTCTTCTAATCCTCACACAATCATTTCTTAACCTCTTATATCTTTCCCATGCAGGTTTGCTCCTATTTTTTCTTCCTGTGTTCAGTCATTTCTTCATGTCTTACAGCTCTCCCATGCGAGTTTACTCCTATTTTTTCTTGCTATGTTCCATGCTTTATTTCAGTCTTTTCTCCATTTCTGTTCTACATTTATCAATGAACCATTCCTTTATCTTTCCATGTTTATTTCCATATCTGGGAATTAATTATTAACTCCTTTATTATATATCTCCCTACAATGACAGCCTTAATTGTGTACATCTGGAGCTTCACTAAATTCTTTCCAATCGTATTACCTTGAAAAATTTTCTCAGTGCATATGAAACCAGCTTTGCTGTAATTATACCCATCTTCCTTATGCTTTTTCCTCTCTTCCTCCTCTCAGTTCATGACCTCTAGTTCAGTTACTAAATGATCACTCTTTCCTAAGGAACAATACTACTTTATATTTTAGACATCTGAATCTTTTGTAAACACGAGATCTGTCCTAGATGGTTCATCATCACCTCTCATTCTTGTGTTCTCCTTGATGTTCTGAACCAGTAAGTTATTGGTTTCCAGTTCCAGTAACTTATAACTCTCGTGTGTTTGTATTATTGCCTGCACCTTTCTCCTCCCAATTTACGTCTTTGAAATTAAAGATCCGGTTATGACTAGTCCATTTCTTCTTCGTGTAAGTTTTTTCAGATTACTCGGCATATTTCTAGCCATATCCTCATACTCTTCTTCCTACTCAACTATTACCCCATTTCATTGAAAGCTGATTGCAGTACAACTTTTTGACATATCTTGTACACAATCAGATACGCAGAAACACACACGAGTGAATGCATAACCTCCGTCCAGCTTCGTTGGCGGAGGTCAGAAACTACAGAAATATGCCATTGTGGTGAAGTGGTTAACCGCGTTAATAAGATGTCTTTCTTAAGTAAAGAAAAATTATCCACAAGTGGCAGGAATGAAATTGACACCACCTCTGACCTGTAATGGTGGTACACCACGTCTGACTTGGTCATGACCTGTGCTGATTGTAAACCTGTCTTGATCGCAAATCTTTCCTGGTCATAAACCTAAACTGTTTTCATCATGACTGTATTCCTGTCGTGGTTATAAAACTCCTCCGTCTTAATTATAAACTTGCTTGTCTTGACTCACCTGTCCTCATAATAAATCTCGCCCGTCCTGCCCTGATTCTAAACCTGCCCTGATCATAACATGTGTTCATCACAAAGCTCACCTGTCTTGATCGACGTCGTTGTCACACTGGTCACCAACCAGGTCGCCGTCAGCGTCGTCCTGGGTGGGGTTGGCGATAGAGGGGCAGTCGTCGCACACGTCGCCTACGCCGTCACCGTCGCTGTCTGTCTGGTCCATGTTGCTGTGGTTGGGGCAGTTGTCCGAGCCGCTGTCTACCCCTGTTGCATAATATGGTTTGATTTGTTTCATACAGTATTGGCAAAGGTAAGAGTCAGTCCTATTTTACCCTATACAAGGTGTAGGGACCCAAAGCTAGTGTACCGTAGTGCAGTTGCCTACATCTTAGGGTAGATGACTGACCAACCCCCTCTGGTGGCATAACCTCCAGTCACCTACTGAGCATCGAACCCGTGCATGGCTGTCAATCCACCCGCGATATTCTAACCACCTGACCACCAGACGCCACCTTCTTAAGAACATAAGAAGAAAGGATAACTGCAATAGGCCAGTTGGCTTATACTAGGAACCTCCTACAAGACTGCGACTAAACTAATAAATTAAGACAAGGATAACACAGACGAAGGCTCTCCCTCGCCCACCGAACCCTCCACCCGAAGCCGGCAGGAAAAAAAAAAAAAAAAGGTGAGAAGAAACACCATTCAGTATAGAAAAACTGGCATGGAGATTTTATAGGGAAGTGCGAAAGGACAAAAGAGACTATCATAGTGATAACTGAAAAGAAAAAAATTATGAATTATTACAGGCAATTACAAGATTTTTTTTTTTTTTTTATATATACAGTATATCCAACCTTCGCTTGTTATATGTTTATCTAGCCTTTGCTTGAAACTCTCAATGGAAGGGGCAGCAACCACATCACTAGGCAGCTTATTCCATTCGTCCACTACTCTTTTGCCAAACCAGTGTCTACCTATCTCACTGCTGAAACGAATTTACTTAATTTGTAACCATTAGTTCGAATTCTATCCTGTATGCTCATTTTAAGTACCTTGTTAATCCATTATTTACGAGTATTCCTTCATCCACATAAAACACCTCTAATACGTTTCCCCTTACTCTACTCCGTTCTAATGAGTGCAGATTTAGTCTTTTCAGTCTGTCTTCATATGAAAGGTTCTGTATATCATGAATCATTATTGTCATTCTTCTCTGTACATTTTCTAACGAATTTATATCCATTCTATTGTACTGACACCAGAATTGCACGGCATAGTCTAAATGTGGCCTTACTAATGCTAGATAAAGTTGCAGTTTTACGGTAGACATCCCACTGCTCAGGCTTCGCGAAATAAATCCAAGGACCATATTTGCTTTGTTTCTCGCATTTATACCGTTGTCTTGGTTTAAGGTCTTTACTAACCATGACTCCTAGATCTCTCTCGCATTCCGATTTGTTATCTAAGTGGCATCCAGTATACTATGGTCTTGCCCACGTTAAGTACTTTACATTTTTCCATGTTAAATTCCATTTGCTAGTCTTTAGACCAGATGTACTGTAGAATATATCCAGGGCCTTTAGGTCTGAGTTAATGATACGCCATATTTCTGTGGCATCGGCAAATTTGCTAATATTGCCAGTGATTATTAAGCCAAGATCATTTACATACTGTATATACTGAATAATAAGGGGCCGAGTATTGATGCCTGTGGTACCCCGCTACTCACTAAAACTCAACCCGACTTAGTGCCATTTATTAAAACTCTCTGCCTTCGTCCCTGCAGCCACAGGATTCTATCCATTTTAAGATATCACCGTCTATGCCGTGTGCTCGAACCTTCCTAACTGACCTTTCATGTGGAACCTCCGACAAAAGCATTACCAAAGTCCACGTAAATAATATCGGAAGCTTTATCGGTATATACCGCCCCACGAACCTCCAAGGAAAGTGATAAGTTTGTGAGTCAGCATCGTCCTTGCATAAATCCCGCTGATTTTCATTTATGAGATTAAACCTTTCTAGTTCTCTCTAATTCTATTTGCTCAAATTGACTAACATTTTCCGCCTATTGATGTTAGATTTACCGGATGATGATTTGATGCAGCTGATTTATTACCCTTTTTCAAAATGGGTATTACGTTCGCTGTTTTCCACGCCTCTGGAACTTCTGAACGTAAAGAATCATTAAATAACGTCTTGGTTTCCTTTAAAAATTTTGTATATATATATATCGTCCAGACCTGGGGATTTTTGAGGCTTTAGCTTATCAATTTCTCTCAACAGTTCCTCTTTACTAATGGTCATTTTACTAAGAATATTGTTCGTATTATCATCGAAAAAATTTGCTGCTTGAGAAATGAGGTTTAGATTTTTCTTGGTAAATGCTGATACGAAATAATTTAGGACAGAGAATGTTTCTTTATCTCCACTGGTGATGGTACCTGATTCTATTCTAAAAGGTCGTATCCTATCTTTATTTTTCGAACGGTACGGTATTCTCGAGCAACCTTAGTTTCATAAATTATCTGCTCACTGCTTTCCGTATCTCCCTCTTTACTGACCTGTTCAAAATCGCGTACCGGTTGTGTAAGCGTTGCTCTTCCCTCCCCTCTTTTATTTTTCTTCTATATATTCCTTTTCTTTGGCCTATGAGAATTTTAATCTGCTGTTTAACTGTCTCTGTTGTAATATCCGTTCTAAGCTCTTCTGAAGGGATATGTATCCTGCCCTCTATGTATTATATTTACTAATTCATCATATTTCTCACTCACGGAACGGGTACGTGTCACTTGGCCTGAATTTATCTCCGTGACCTCAGCTACCCTCCCACCTGTATCCTGTCGCTCATCCATGAACTGAGCTTCCGAAGTTACCAGATGTCCCCTCCCACCTAGATGCTGTCCATCACCTACGACCTGAGCTTCCCTAGTGACCTCACCCTCCCTAAAGTAACCAGTCTCCCCATCGATTCCGGTTCTGAAATACGCTATGAATCCTTCAACGTCCCAGAGACAAAAAATTAGGAACAGTTTATCGGTCTTCAGTAAAACGGTCACTCCAATTAAATCTGAAAGTAAATTTCTTCATGGTCACTTTTCCCGAGTCGTCCGCCAACTTCTGTATCACTAATTATGTTTTCTGTCATAGATAAAAGCAAATATAGTGTATTAGCACTTCTAGTGGGCTCCCTGGTATAGTGATAGTGGAAATTATTCTGCACTACCAACAGAAAATCTTTTGACTCTGCATCCCCTGTCAGATTCTGCCAATCTATCCTTGTGAGGTTAAAGTTCCCTACGATAATTACTGACATGGACTGTGCTGCTTCCATAATCTTCTCCCAAAAATATTTTCTATTTTCGCTGCTTAATTTTGGAAGTCTGCAAATAGCTCCTAAGGCTAATTTTCTCATGTTATTACTAAATTCAACCCAAACACTCTCAGGATCCCTGCTGACTTTACTATTTGTGTTCTTGCAACAATTTCATGAATATTTTCGGTAAATAGCTACCGCGCCTCCCTTTCTTTCCTAACGGTTAGACTGAAAATGATTATTCTCCTGGATCTGATATTCCGCCAAAAATCCGTGAGTCTGTATTCATCCACGTTTCACTATCAACACTTATATCTGTATTTACTTCTTGTGTCTGAACATAGCGTTGCATCTATCTAAACCTGACGATAAAGATCCCTGAGTGGATTCGCTACAACTTACCATACACCTAACACTTAACTCCGAAATAAAATCTCCCCAACTCCTTGTCTACTTACCAAGCTAAAGCAGAAACCTCCTGCCTACTAAGATGCATCCCATCCCTGCTATGCTTGGCGCTGCGATCGTAGAGCCTGTCCCAGTTGTCAATGAATGGTATTGCATGGTCCTTGCAACACTCCACGTGACAGTTAAGTCCTAATGCTCTGGATATCCACTCCCCGTTAACTCATCCTCTCGACGG
This sequence comes from Birgus latro, assembly GCA_018397915.1. Classification (NCBI taxonomy): domain Eukaryota; kingdom Metazoa; phylum Arthropoda; class Malacostraca; order Decapoda; family Coenobitidae; genus Birgus; species Birgus latro. The sequence continues at coordinate 2,809 of JAGKTI010034321.1, read as the reverse complement.
GAATTCTAAAGACAACAGATCACTCATTCTTCCTCCCAGCTTTGCCTACCATTTCTTTATACTGCTGCCACAGTACCTCAGTCCATATAAATGCAGCTCAGATCAGTAAATTGGATGCTGAAACTTACGATTCTTTGTATATCGAAATGTTCACAGTAATAAACCCATTCTTTTCGGCATGATATAGAGACCGGCCAAGTTAGACGAGGATAATAATATAATTCTGTACGAGGAAATAAAACCAGTAATTAAAAACAAAGACAGCGTTATTTTGGGAGACTAATAATCTGAATATTGACTGAGAACATTCGTGTGCCGATAAAGAAGGGAACGGGTTGTTAGAACTGACAGACGATGTTAAGTCAGGCAGAGAACACAGCGACGTGTGGTAATAATATTCTCGACCTTGCCCTAGCACAGGTAGTGACCTAGTAAACTTATGTGATGGTGAAAATTTAAACAACGGGGATCATATCATTTATTAGACTTGAAGTTAACAGCAACTGTAAAACCAGTATAAATGGTCTTTTAGTTCCTAACTTCAAAAAAGCTAACTTCAGTAATATAAGAATGGAAATTTCTAACACCAACTGGATTGCTGCTATTAGTGGATAACGTCGCAGAAATGTGGGGCATATTCACTAATCGACTGAGATTCATCAAACGAAAAAACATTAACCCGAAGATATCATTGGTCGCAAGAGAGGAGCATATGCAAAATATAAACGTCCAGAAAATCACGATGACACTACCGAATATTTTAAACTACAGCGGCAATGTACGCAAATTATTCGGGAATAGAGACTACATGTCGAAAATTGCTCGTGACGCAAAACCAAACCCTAAATTATTTGTTCATTATGTGAGGAGTAAGAAAAACGTAAATGACAGCATAGGCCCTCTAATAAGCCTGGCAGGCGATCTCGTCCATGATAACCAAGCTATAGCAGTATTACCGAACGACTCACTTCACAGTGTTTTCACACAAGAAACTAGTGTAAATATTCCCATCCTTCAGTCGGTTTCCTCAGGGCCAGAAGAATAAGTTATCAATCAACGAAGAGACAGAACACTAAGTATTATATAGTCTTCAGAAAATCGACCTAAATAAATCAACTGGCCCAGATCAAGTACCTCATCGCATACTGTGTGAATGTTACTGACAGTTAGCCTCTCCTGTAACTAAAATATTCAGTAAATCATTAACTGAGTGTAGAGTACCTAGTCAATGGAGGCTTGCTAATATGTCACTGATCTTTAAAAAAGGGCGATATAAAACGCGCCACATATTACCGCCGACTTACCGTCAGTAGTAAGCAAAATTTGGGGGTGGAAAACTTATATACAAAATTACCATGTTCCTTAAAAAAAGCATAATCTTGTAACAGATAACACTGGTCGACAAAATTTAAAAAGTGTTATGGTTCTAGTATATTTTTAGGTGATTCTAACCAACATGAACCTCAGAATTTCGAATATGATATCCAATTTCGCCAGTACGTCCAGGATTATACCGTAGGAAAATCTGTTCGTGTGTTGGAAAATCCGATTCGACTCGATTCATGTAGATATACCTTGTAAAGTTGCGTTCAGGTAGTAATTGTGGCGGTTATATCAGTTTCAGTTCACAAGATATTTAGCGACTCAAAGTGAATCAGCCACAGCCGAAAGTAAGGAAAAATTTCCCCACCATCAAACAGATGATTTTTTTTACACTAATGTATGCAATGGTAATCTTATATTTGCTATAATTCCATTTCAGCTTTCCTTTACTGTTACAGTGCCTTGATCTGTGCTAGCAAGCAGTGAAGTACCGCAACTATGACTGGATCAGACTCTTTTTGCTGCATCTGCGGATTCTTTACATCTGAAAGCCTGAAGAAACCAATTACAAGGAATGTTAAAAGTGCTTACAAACATTACTTCAGATGTTCTGATGGTAATTAAGACAAGAAATGGGCACACCATATGGCATGCAGGTTCGGTGTAAACCACATGAAACGGCCATCAGGTTTGCCTTTTGCTTTACCAATGGTTTTGCGCCAGCCAAATGATCATTGTCCTGACTGCTAATTTTTCCTCACTAACACCAAAGGGATTTCAGTGGAAACTCCGTCCAAGATCAGGTATCCTTACGTACCTTCTCTAAGGCAATCACTCCATGGCCCTGAGCTTCCAGTTCCAGATCCTCCATTAAGTACTACAAGTGAACCAGAATCTAGTGAGAAGGAGTGTTGCATGGATGCCGACTTTCAAGAAGATTTAGAGAGCAAGGATCCACACCTCATCAGTCAGGTAGAGCTGCATGGCCTTATCAGAGACCCCAAGGAGAAAATGATTTCCTAACAATGTAACATGCTACAAGGTGGAGTTTGTACCAGGACTGGTGTATTGGTATTAGCGGGGGTACTTTTACGACATGTCGGCGGGTCGTCTGATAGATCAGTAAAGTCTGCTTTTCAAGAAATTCAAATCCTTGAACTGTTCCCTGCCCCAGTACATAAAGCACGTGTGTTTTCTCTGTTCGTGGGACGGCAGAGCAGACGCTAAGCATTACACACAAAAGGAATGCCAGTGTGACCGACAGATATGACTGGAAGGTTCAACTGTCTTAACAAACATCTTGTTGACCCTAAGAAGGTATTCTTGCCTACACTTCACTTGAAACTTTGATGAAGAACTTTGTGAAGGCCATGGATCAAGATGGTGCTGGCTTCCACTGCTTGCTAACGAAGTTCCAAGGCACTGTATCTGAGGCCGAGGTAAAGGCAGGTTTTTTCAATAGTCCCTCAAATTCATCTTATACTCA
>JAGKTI010034320.1:0-11482 GCA_018397915.1 Birgus latro | reverse complement strand
CAAAATTACTGGCAAATCTTGTGGCACTCCTAGGCACTATCATTGGCACCCCATGGAGCCGCGGCATCCTGTTTGAGAACCACTGTCTAATGCATAGCCACTTGAACCTCGCAGTGACGGAGTAGCTGACTGGCAAGGGTCAGACGTATTCTAGAGAGAGAGATGCTAAGATCCACGGGAGGAAAGCTAACCATAGGGTTGTCATACATCTTTATTTTCCAGGACATGTCCTCCATTTAGGTCTTAAAATCTTCATCCGGAAGGAATTTGTAAAATTCTTCAAAAGTCCGAAATTTCTGTTTTCAGCTTTAGAGATTGAATTTATTGAAGAGTGATATAAACTGTAGGAGCTGTGAACCATGAAATCACCACCTCCTGCGACATGATTGCAGTAGTAAGTATTTTTAAACCTTCTCAAGAGTTTAAGATAATGGTTATTTTGAAGTGTGCTGCCTTCTAATGTACATGACTGTTGAGGTGAGAACCAGGAGGGAGATGGAAACAGCACGGCCAGCTTGATAGTTATGCCAATAAGTACAGGCAAGGCCACGCCCTCTCTCTAGGGAAGCCTGAGTCAGACTGCCCGCCAAGCTCTGGGCGCGGGCGGTGGTGGGAAAGCTCCCACACGAATTCAAACTCCAATACCCCCTCTCCATTGCAGTGAACTCCCCCTTCCTGCAGTACTGATACAAAGTACATTGGTCGAGGAGGAGGGAGGTAATAACAAAACAATGGGCAGATACTGACACTCATCATAACTTAAGTGTAGGCATTACATGACACAATGCTGGCAAAATTTACACGTCACATATATGCTCACTTCAGAATTGCATAATTGCCACTGAACTCAATTACATATGCTGGATCAATCATTGCCCTGGTATCATAATACAAGTGCAACAATGTTATACACATTGTAAAACACCTTAATATGCCGAGGGGTACAAAACACTGCAGTGTCATTGTACATTGTTTTCTAGGTGTCTCGGGGCGCACCGCGGCTTCTCCTAGGAAGGGAGAGGCTGATGAGCCTCCCCCATGCAGTCGGCCTCCCGCTGGGGACCACCCTCAACGTGTGTGGTGGGTGTCTCTTCCCCTGTCTCCTCGTAGGGGCGTAGGTGGCGCCGATTCCTGAGGGAGGCTCACCCACTGCCATCCAGCTGCACCAGGAATTGCACTGGGGCTGGAATGTCAACAATAACCCTTACACGGTCCCACCACCCCATTTTCTAGTTCTGTAGGTGCACCAGCTTGCCTGGGTTGAGAGGGGCAAGCTTGTGTGCTGTCTGGTTGAATCTCGTGGCCGCTGCATCGCCAGTGTGAGCCATGGCCCATTCCCTGCTTCTCAGCATCCTGAGCCATGGCCCATTCCCTGCTTCTCAGCATCCTGCCCCATCACCTGCTGATCTTGTTGTGTTTTTTGGCAGCAGGTACCGAGTCTCTCAGCTGGGGATGTGTTGGTGTCTTGTAGCGGGATGCTGAGGTATGTAACATGGCCCTGACGGTTGCATCCGAGTCCAGCGAGCCTCCCGGGCCGGTGTTGTTCCTCATCAGCCTCTTGGCGGACTTGATAGCGGCTTCCACTCGGCTGTTGAACTGTGGGTAATGGGCCGATGACACCCTCAGCTGCACACACCATGAGGATAGGAATGCCCTCATTTTCCCACTCACGAGGTTCGTTCCCCTGTCACAAGACAGGACCTCCGGGATATCGAAACTTTTGAACCACTTACGAAAGGTCGTTAAGAGCCGTGAGCTGGCGGTGCCCCTGGGCAGATGCTGCACATCCAGCCAACCAGTTAACTGTCTGCATAAGTGATGTACTCTCCCCCCTCCAGTTGGAACAGGTCAGTCACTGTTTGCTGGAAGGGATACTCAGGTGGGGGTGTGGGCAGCAATTTTTCCGTGGCTTGTGATGGGGCGTTGATTTCGCATACTTGACAGTGCCTCCTCTTCTGCTCCACCTCAGCATCTATGCTAGACTAGTTCATGCATTGCCTGGCACACCTGAGCATGGAGTACCTGCCCTGGTGATCTGCGTGGAGGTTGACTAGGACCATGCAATGAAGAGCTGTGGGAATTACAATTTGCAGGTGCCCCTCGTCTCTGGTGTACATGACAGTGTCCCCCTGGCATGACAGGTGCCTCCTCATCCTGTAATATGGACTGAGTCTTATCAGCTCCTAGTCCTTCCGGTCTGCCCAGTCCCTGCCACTCACACGCTCTTGGAGGAGCCTGTAGTCCTCGTCTGGTGCACTTCCTTCTACACTTGACAGAGGTCCATGATGCCGCCTTCTTCGTCTTCCAGGGCACAGACCATCGCTGCCGCGACCGTGGCACATGTAGCCTCGTCTTTCGCCAGGTCTGTCTCGTCTGGTCCGCCCCACAGAAGGGGATATCTTGAGAGTGCGTCTTCTGTGCGGTTCACCTATGATGAAGGTGAAGTCAGGACATCCCAGCAGGAACAGATGTGCCTTTTTCAGGCACCATGCAATGGCAAGGGCCTCCCCCTCCAACGCTGAGTAGTAGTTCTTGGCCGCTGTTAGATGGCAGCTGCCACATAGGGCCAGTTTCTAGCCACCTTTGCAGCACAGGTGACCTCTTGAGACACACTGGCAGTACTGCTGCGTGGCCACGAAACCGATGCCAAGCCTGCTGAAGTTGGTGAACAATGCTGTGGACCATTTGACATCGTAATACTGCAGGCCCTCCGCCGCAAGCTTGCCTATAGCCTCCTTTGTTGACCTGAAGATGGACTGGTGTTGGCCATCCCAGTACACCACTTTCCGTGATGTTCTTTTCAATTATTCTCTGAAGGGCACCATGAGTAGTGCAACGATGAGGAATGGCACCACCTGGTTCACCAGCACAAACCACGATCAGAAATCTGTGAGGTATGGGCGTGGCGGCATCTGGAAACTGGTTATACTGCTCAGCAAGTCCTGGCAAGGCTGATATTCCTCCCAGCTGAACTGATAACCTGCAAAGGTCAGGCTTCTCCTGCAGTGGCAGAATTTGTCTGGGTGAAGCATGATCCCATTTTCCACAGACATTCACAGGAACTGGTATGTGTGCCAGAAAGCATCAGCGACGCTACAGTCATGCAGGAGCGTGTCGTTTTAGTTTTGTGGGGATCTCTGCTGTTGCGTAGTCGAAGCTTTTATTAAAATCATTCTGCCATGCACAGTGGCCCATGGGTGTGTGCCGGTAGCAGAGGTGGCCCCACGGGGTAATGAAGGTGCTTAGCTTCTTGCTCTCCTTGTCCAGGGGGATCTGGTGATACCCCGAATAAGGTTCACTACTGTTTTGAACGTGTGCTTCAGCAAGCTGGTGATTGCGTTGAACTGGGGACTGGTGTGGTGGGTCTCCTGCTGGCTCGTTGTGAGTAACAGATGGAAGGAGAATATAAGAGAGTATGATCAGTTGGCTCAAGGATTGCATGGGTAAGATATAAAGTTGGACTACAATTGAGGGCAATTGTGGGCGCGTATGCGCCAGCGCAAATTTCGTGCAAGCAGAGTGAGAGAAGAATTCTGGACAAATGTGGAATCGTGCATGGAAAAGTTTGAAAGGAATGAGAGAGTGTTTTTGATTGGAGATATAAATGGAAAAGTAGGGATTGTGAAGGTGGATGAAAGAGTTGGTGAGTGGGGTGTACCTGCAGAGATGAATGAGAATGGCAGTGTTTTAGTGGACATTTGTGCCAGGAGGGGATTGGTGATAGCCAATGCCCTCTTCAGGCACAAAATGATCCATAGGTATACGTGGCGAGTGATGAGAAGGGTGAGTGGTGAACTGAATGAACTGAAGGCAGTGATTGATTATGTGTGTGTCGATGATAGGATGAGAAGGTGTGTAATGGATGCAAGAGCATATAGATGTTGGGGGATTGGACTTTCTGACCACCACTTGGTGGTGGTGAAGTCAAGGTTCAAATGCAATGGAAGAATAGGAGGGAAGGACAAGACGAACTAGTCCATTCAAGGAGGGAAAAAAGGTTGCAAGAGGAAGGAAATAAGAGAGAAGTGGAGGAGCGATTGAGTAAATATGATTTTGATCAGATGGGGGAGATGAAAGGTGTGTCAAGACATTCACAGAAGAAATCTGTGGAGCATGTGAGTTAGTTTGTTGGGTGAAGAGAAGACGAGAGGGGGTGCAAGGAATACCATGTTCGAATGAAGAGGTGAGACAAGCTGTGGGGCAAAAGAAGAAGGCATATAGTGAATGGATGGAATGCAGGGGTATGGAGGAAGAGGAGAGACGGAAGAGAGTTATATGTAGAGAGGAAGAGTGAGGTAAAAAGAGGAGTAAGAGAAAGCAAGAAGAGAGTAGATTGATTTGATTTGATTTGATTAATGTATTACGCCCGAAGGCGACAAACCTATTACAGTGCCATGTGGGCATATGTGAGGTGAGTACAAGGGAACTCGTGCCACGCAGGACACGCTGTCTAGCTAAAACAAATTAACACCCACCAAAGTGTGGATGACGCATGAGAATAACATCTAGATTATCATCATCCAATAAATGTTTACAAGTGTCTACTAATGTGAGTCTGTGTGGTATTAAATCAGAGACAAGTGGACATTGCAGGCAATAATGGTCAAGGGTGTTGGCATTGGGTGCGTCACACAGCTTACAGGAGGAGAAACGAGGTGCGTTGTCCACCCCAGCCACTTGCCACACAGGTCGGTATCCCAGTCTGAGGCGGGCACACACCACGTTATGTCGACGAACCATAAGACCACTACGACGATATCTATGGGGCCGACGTAGAAAGTGGTCATAATGTTGGATAGACACACTGTGAGTCCTCTCAGCATTTCTACGGTGGAGAATAGGGGAGCGGGCTGCTCTACGTATTATCTGCTTGTAGCAAATGGGGAAGACATTAGTAGCATCCACAGCAGGCAGATCCAGTCCGCAGACAGTCCTTGCAATGAGGTCAGCGGTGTTGTTAGCTGCAAGACCAATATGAGAAGGAATCCACAGAAAGTGCACCACCAGCGAACGATCGCGGGCAGTGGCCAATTGACGGAGTATCTGCATAACTATGTGTTGATATGCAGGCCTGGGAGAGGAGAGGGCAAGGAGGGCCGACTGTGAGTCACAGATGATCAAGCCACTGTTGTTTGTCCGTACTAATAAAGTAACTGCATCGCGGAGTCCATGTAGTTCGCAATATGTAGAGTTCGATGAGGCTGGCAGTCGACGGTCCAACCAGCCCCCTTGAGGTGGATCCAGACTTGGGGAAAACACTGCACAACCAGCACTTCCATCCTCCTGCAGGGAGCCATCAGTGTAGATATGGTGGGCCGAAGGGAGGGAAGATGACAGCCTGGCGATAGTCTCCAAAGCTAGCTGTTTCTGAAGCTGAGGCAGGTCAGTCTTGGAGGCCGGAGTGTATGAGACAGCAGGAACAGGGGTCTGCCAAGGTGGAATGCCACAGTCCACCTCCTCAGTAAGCACTGATATGTTGATGTTTAGCTGTCGGACATATGAACAAACAGTATTAACTAGAGTGCAGCCACCACTGCGAAGCAAAGGTCTTGGTGCAGTGGGATCAAGGGAGGTCCGAATGATGTGAGAGTAGTGGGGAGAAAGGTGAGGATAATGCAGGCACTTAACGCTGAAGTACGTCACCATGGAGTATATTCTCTCAACAAGTGGTGGCAGGTTGAGTTCAAGTTGCATGTTGACAATTCTGGTTGAGCCAGGGCAGCCCAGGATAAGTCTCATTACTGCGTTTTGGAACTTCTCAAGAGGTTGTAAGGCTGTTCTGGAAAGTTGACGAAGAGCAGGAGAGAGATAATCAACAACTGATCGAATGAACGCTATGTATATGGATCGTGCTACAGGAACAGACACCCCGGCAGCAAAATTAGTAAGCCACTTGGGAGGTTTTAGGCGCTGCTGTAGCCGGGTTAGCAGATCCTGAACAATCGGATGCACACGTTGTCTTGCAGGAATGGAGGGAGAAATCCGTACTGGTGCCCCAAGATAAAGGTACTGCGTGCATAGAGGAATAACACAATCTCCGACAGAGAATACAGGTAGTGTTCTTGCTGGACGGGAAGTGAAGATTCTACTCTTTTCTGGTGAGATAATAAGTCCACATTTGGAAGCCGCCTCGTGAAACCAGTGAAGGAAACGCTGCAGATCTGCTGAGAAATTTGAGTGAATGCAGATGTCATCAGCATAGCAAGTAATTGTGATTCCAGGGAAGTCAGGAAGGAGGGTGAGTAGGCGATGCACAAGGATGTTAAATAAAAAAGGACTAAGGACACCACCTTGTGGAGTGCCAAGCTCAAAAACCTTAGCAGTGCTGTATGCGCCCTTAAAAAGAACCCGAGAGGATCTATTGGTTAGGTAACAATGTATCCATCGCAGCAGGTTTCCCTTAACTCCAAAATCCACCAGCTGGTCGAGGATGATGTCTCTGTTGGCGACATCAAAGGCACTCTTTAAATCAATGAAGGCCACTACACTGGTGGGGGACAGGAGGGTGTATAGCTCCATGAGGCAGTAATGTGTCCCTCGCTGCGGTAAAAAACCGTACAGTCGGGGCGAGAGCTTGCCCTGCAGCCTAAAGAAGAGTCTTGTGAGAAGGATGCATTCTAATACTTTACTGAAGCAGGAGGTGAGGGAAACAGGTCGGAATTTATCAGGACCAGGTTTAGTAATAGGCACGATTGTACTGTGGGTCCAGGCTTGTGGCACATATCCCAGACGGACGCAAAGGTTGAAAAGCTGGAGAAGGGGATTGCCAGGAACTTTCAGGAGGACACGGAGGACAGAAAAAGTGATCCCATCATCACCTGGAGCCGTTACCCTACCCCTGGCGAGGGCCCGTCGCAATTCATCATCAGTTATAGCCACACCATCCTCATCGTCTGTCCTCAGTAAAGCGGCGGTGAGACGGAGTGCACAAACGTTTTTCTTGGTGGAGAGTGCGTCCTGTATGTGTGCAGGAAGGGTGCAAGCCCGTGACTGTGCAGACCAGGCGTCTACAAGATCCTGTGCGTACTGTGCTGGGGGACACTAGGGGGCTTCTTCTTAACAACCTTGTTGATAAGGCGCCACATGGAACCAACAGTCGTTTGATGGTTGATGCCATCTATAAGTTTCTGCCATGATTCAGTATAAATGCAGTGCTGGAGAGCAACTAGATCATCCCTCAACAATCGATACCGATGGAGACTCTCGGGGGAAGGTCGTCTTTGAAAGGCAAGTCCGTCTTCCACTGCCTTCCTCTCTGCCTGAGTGATACGATTATCCATTGTCCAGGTGTGGGAATCATGATGGCGTGTAATGTATGGCCTGCTGACATAATGGGTGTAGAAGTCATGTGTGTAGCTGACAAGTGATGAATACAACTTTTCGGGACACTGAAGGTTGAACGTGGGAAGAAGGTTGGTTATATAGGAGACGTATGTAGGGCAGTACTTCGGTGGGATTGCAATGCGAGTACGTCTGTGTACAGAAGAAGGTGTGGCAGGGAGGGAATAATGAAGGCTGAGAGCAATATGATCAGAGAAGAGAGCAGGGATTGATGAACACCTGACTTGGGACTCCACGAGGCCGGATGTAAGGATGTGATCTAGTGTGCCTCCTCGAGAGTGTGTGGCCCCACCGGTGTCCCAGCGGGAGAGCTGATTATGACGAATATACTCAAGAAGTTTAGTCCCATTACGGATAACAGTGGCAGAAAGGCCCCCAAAGCAGGGTGTTGGGCATTATAATCCCCTATGTCTATCATGCCACGGATGGTGGGAGCTGGAAGAGCAGCTGTATGCAACCTGCCTGGCGCAGAATACACATTGCATATCCGAACTGTGTCGCTTCCAATGGTGACCTCAAGAAGCTGGAAGGTTGTCTCGTCATTTGCAGAGCTTTGGAGGAAACGGTGCTGGATGGAGGAGTGAACATACGTGACAAGTCCATTCCTGACTCGATGGACATAAGAAATATAACCACTGAGAGTGGGTGCCTATTTCTCGAGATGCACACGACCAACAAAGGATTCCTGAATGAAAATGATATCTGGGTGGCGACTGTATACATATCCTTTGAGCGCAGTAAGTTTAGACCGGTTCGTAACACCACAGGCATTCCAAGAGATGACATGCAGTTGTGCCATGTTACCGAACTTTGCCATTACGTTTGCAGAGGCCAAATGAGGGAGTGGTGGTGGCATGAGAAGTGCTATGCGGTGTGCCATGAGGGGAAGACTCCCTAGGGGGAGCAGTCAGTCGTCCAATGGAAGTGACAATTGAGTCCAGCTTTTCAGTGAGGGTGGTGACAGTCGTAATGATGACTTGCTGTGATTCAACCAGTGAATTTAATGTTGTCTCAAGTGTGGCTTGCTTGCTAACCAAGTCATCAATGCGGGCTTCTATTGCATTGAAACGTGTCATGAATGAGGTAATCCGAGTCCTGAGAGTGGCAACAGCATCACGAAGTTCGGTGACTGCAGCTGAATCCAAACCGACAGTGGAGGGAGGAGGAGCAGCAGTGCGGAGTGGTGGTGGTGGTGATGCTAGTGGAGCCCCATCCTTGGCAACGGGGGAAGAGGTAGCCCGACGTCTAGTGCAGCCGTGCCACACGTTAACTCCTTCCTGATGACATCGGGGACATTTCCAGTGCAAGGTATTTGGAGGTGGTGGGTTGGGTTGCATCGAGGTTGTATCAGAAGCAGGTGGAGGGGGTCGGTGAGGACACGTCCGAGAGTCGTGTAGGCCAGAGCACCATGCACACTTTTCTGGTGCAGAACAGTACCGGGAGATGTGACCAATGCCCCAGCATCGAAAGCACCACGGTTGCTCGTCCTTCATCTTGCGAAACTCACATGGTGGGAGGCAGGGAAGGAAGCTGAAGGTGACAGTTGGTGGGGGTGGGTGAGAAAGGCTCCAGGTGACTACCAGCCGGTTGATAGGAGTGTCATTCTGGTAGAAACGTCGGGCTGAGTAGATACCTGGCAGCTCCTTGGCCAAGTTGGGATCAGTACAGACAGGATAACGTGTAAGGAGGTAAATAGGAAACTTGCGGGGCCTCTCAGGTGAGTCTTGAATTTCCAAAGAAAGGGCTAGGAACTCTCCTTTAGTTACGCTATCTATGATGTCCTTGCAACGTCTGGAGATGTAAACAAAACGGGAAGTGATTGCCGACATCTTAACCTCCGCTAGGGTGCGGTCAACTTGAAAAGCACGGTTTACCTCAGACAACCATCGAAGTTTGATGTCCACCGTTGGGTTGTCTTTGAATAAAAGCTTGATGTAGTCAGCCCTGGGAGCAAATGCTGGAGGAGTAGAGGCAGGAAGCATTGGTGAAACTTGGGGGGAATGAACAAGCTGCAGGGGACGAGGAGTGTTTGATCCAAGGCCAGTTTCTCCCTGCAGAGGACGAGAAGTCTCTTGCCGCTTGGAGGATTTGGCAGCAGGGGATGAAGGCTCACTGTTGCTATCCGAGGTGTTATGTACAGGACGCTTGGCAGAGGAAGATGCCTGGCCCACTGGGTGAGATGCGGCAGGTACAGATAGTGCTGGTTCAGTAGCTACTTCCCCAGCTAACGAGACATTGCTGCTGCTTTGTGGTAGCTGTGGCCAATCACTCTGAGACATCTCATCCTCGTCACTCAGCGCCAGATCAGCTTCAATATCCTCTAGAGTGGCAGGGCCTGAATACTCCATGCTGATGCTGCACACCTAAGCAGGTAGCAGGGTGAGCGTGGCGTCAGCTTCACAAGCTCGACAGTATAGACTAATGGTAGCAGGGGAAGTCCATGACGTCACACAGGTCGTACTGCGCATGCGCAGAAACGAGAAAACCCGAGCGGGGGGGGGGCCCGTCTACCGCACTGAATTTTTCCCCCAAACTACAGGCTAAGTCCAAACACCCCAAAAACACAACCACTGGTGAAATGAGCACTGGACCTTTATGTTGCTCCCTGCAACGACAGAAGGGTGTTGGAAGGCAAAAACAGCGGAAAAAGCAGGAATATGAGCCGCACACAGCAATGATTTGTTGATATCCGGCCTTTTGGTGGCAAAATCTCGAAGAAAGTAGATGAGGAATTCGCAAGGAACTTGAGTGTAAAGTTGAGGGAATGTGAGAAAATGCATTGGAAAGAGGTAAAGAGAATTAGACAGGGTGATAAAAAAGTTAGTCGGGGAGAGAAAAATAACAATGGTAGAATGCCAGTGGAAAAGGGAGAAAGAGTGACCAGATGGACAGAACACTTTGCGGAGATGTTAACCATAGAGAATGAAAGTAATGCGAGTATAAGTGGCTGCAGGAATGCTGGGAGAAGCAGGTAGGTGAGAAAAGAGGAAGAAATCTATCAATGGTAGATTTTTTATTAAAGCAAGGAAGAAGGAACCAAAGGCCAGGAGCACGCAAATAGTTCCTTCCAAGAAAATAAAAACAGTACAAAAGAGAGCCAAATTCAAGATCCGTTCATTTCGAGATGCCAGGACACACTGCGTTTGAAAGAGTGGAGATCATAGGAAGTAGGAAATACAGACAGAGGGAGACAGTTCCAGAGATGACGTGTTCCATAAAGGAAGGGCTGGAAGTAACGGTTAACTCTTGCATCAGAGAGCCGGACAGAAAAGGGATGAGGGTTTGTTGCTAGACCGGTGCTACACGCCTGACAGAGGTTTAGGGAATCAAGTGGACAGTTCAGAAGAGCAGTGACCACTGAAGTCGCGATAGGAAAGAGATAAAGATGCAACAGTGTGATGAAGAGACAGAAGTTAAGGGAGCCAGTAAGAGAAGAAGAGTTAATGAGACAAAGCCTTGGACTCCACCCTTTTGAAAGAGCTGTATATGGGGAGCCTCCCCACACGTGAGAGTTGTACTCTACAGAGGGACGAATAATACCCGTGTATAAAATGAACAACTGCCAGGGGTAAAGAAGGTACGGAGTCGGCTAAGCACACCTAATTTCTAGGAAGCAGAATTTTCAAGATGTAATATGATCTATCCACGTTAAATCCCAAGAGAATGAAACCCCATGTATGTTTAAGAATGATGTAGGATTGAGCTGGACATTATTAAACATTAGTGGGTAGTCCTGTGGAAGATTCTGTTGGAATGATAGGTGTAAGAATTGAATCAATGATGCATTAAAAACAATAAGAATACTTTTACCCCAGTCTGGGATATGAGCCAAGTCAGACATTAGGTGTGCCATGGTCTCATCCCTTGTTTGTTGAAGTAACTGATGAAATGGACGTTGCGGAAACCAAGTGGAAAGGTGAGGGATGGAGGCCTCAGCGTATGAGTGGATAGGATTATATGTACAGTTTAGAAGGTCATTGATGAATAAAAAGAAAAGAGTTGCTGATGTAACAGAGCCCTTAGGATCACCACTATTGACAGATCTAGGAGAAGAACAGTGGCCGTCTACAATAACAGGTATAGAATGACCAGAAAGGACGCAATAGATGAAGGCACAGACAGAAGAATAGAAACCATAGGA
>JAGKTI010034318.1:0-11482 GCA_018397915.1 Birgus latro | reverse complement strand
AAAAAAGTAGTGATGTGTATCGTACGTCGCTGGGACTCGGCGGGTTAAAGTTAAGCAAAAAAATAATAACAATAATAATAATGTAATATCAGCAAATTACAAAATTAACCACATTATTTAATTACTAAAATTAGACATTCATTTCAACAGCACTATTACTCCACCTGCATGCCCAACTACATAAATTTCAAATGTTTATAAAGAAAAATTACAATACAGTAATAAAAGGTATTTTTGGTAAACTATGGAACTTAACCATACCATAGTGTTTAATTTCTAGGACACATTCCAATGAGCAATGAAGAGATCTTTTGGCAAACTACCTAGTACTGTACAGGGAATGAGTGTGCTTTATTTGAAGCAGTAGAAGCACCTTACAAAATCAGTTTTTCTTCTTCATGATAGTTTCTTATATTTTTCTGATTATTCCTGGGGTAGTAAATAAAAGTTTCTTGCCAAATTCATTTCCCCCGTTGTTTTTTGCAATGTTTCATTGTCAACTCATTTGATTTGCTATGTAATGGCAGAAGGGACTATCCTAACGGAAGTGTTTAACTAAACCTAACCTACCTTAGTTGTAACTAATAATATAATTTAATTAATCAAACCTAACCTAACCTAGCATCCAGTTGGGCAACAAAATCCATCCGTCAGTAAGCTGAATATGATTTTTCCCATATGCCGTAAACAAACAACCGTACATACGGCTAAGGGATGTGATGATAACAACAGTGGGAGATTTTTCTGTAGGAAAAGGTAATTTACCACCCTGAAAATAGAAATACAGTATACAGAAAACGAATGGGACGAATTACTTCTAATGCTTCAAGTAAAGCGTATCCCTACCCTAGTACGGGAGATAACTGAATACAGAAGTTGTAAAAATATACTAAAAGGGAAAATTTAGCCTCACCATCCTATCACTACAATACCGCTACATCGGCAATGCCTTCATCCCAACCACCCACCTCCTTTTCCTATTTCTCACTACTTCCCTTCTATTCCACACAACCCTCATACCACCATAATTTTAAACATGTAAGGAAAACGTCTAACACTTACTTACCGTTATGAATATTTGTGATTTTCTCCACCCCCAGCGTCCCGTGCTTCTGTTGAGTTATTAGCGCCTTGGATACGGGTCATGTAATAAGTTTTGATTTGCTTTCTCTCTCAAACAAAACTTGCAGTATTTGTCTAATTATTTGGTCAGACCGTACGAATATTTCAATAAAATAAGCAAATACCTCAGAAGATATTGAAATTATGACAACTGTTATAATGCAGTACTACTGCCAAGCTGCAACACGAACCGTATTTGAGGTACACAAAACGTTTCCTCAGATCTCTGAAAATGCTTTGAAATCATCTTCAAAAGGCATAATTTGACATTTAATACCTACATTTATCTGCACAGTTAGATTAAAGTTTTACCTTTCACATAAACTGTTGCCGCTATATTAACGAAAACTACTCAGCAAATGTTGTTTAAGGAGCAACTAATTCTATCACCCTTGCCTTAAAATTAACATTGGGACTGTATAGTGCCTCATCCCGGGCATCTACTCTCCTGATGAGGCAGAAAAGGATTCGATGGATCTATGGAATAAAGTAGTTCTACAAGCACCATGTTAACAACTACAGATGAATGCATTTTATAACACCCTTATTACTATCTATGGCCAGACGCCATGATCCTGTTAGTTGTTTCTCGGGGAGGGGCATTAATGATTAACCCTCTTCCAATCCACTTGACACGTAGGGCCCACTTGACACGTAGAGAACACATATTGGTTGGCCATATGGTTACCACCCAGCATTTTAGGAGGTTTCCTGGCTTACAAGAAACCATTAGGCTTGTCACTGAATGTAAAGCCACTGAAAAGGAAAGATTAATAAAGAGGAAATGGGAAGAAAGGAGGGCTGACAGAGAAAGAATGATAATGGTGATGGAAGAAGTAGGCAGCATTACATCAAGAGAGTGTGGATGATGGTCGCCACAACCTACCACCAAACACTGTATAGTACAGTATTTAGTCGAAGCATCAGGTGAAATAAGTGGCTAATCCCATATTACCCCATTTTAAGTGTATGGACCTGAGCCTAGGTTACCATTGACTAGGTTACCTCGATGACTATGTGACATGGCAAGGTGCGACCAACTAGTTGGTGCCATACAACGCTCCTGTCGCGAATATGTTACACCAGCTGGTGTGCGATTTAAAAAGTTTGGTTTCTTTTTAGACACACCTCATACATCATGACTATGACAACGTAATGTGGCTATTGTTAAACTAAAGCTCAAAGTTGCTGCCACAACACATTCCTGTCATGAATGTGTTATGCCAGCTAGTTGGTGCACAGTTCAAAAAGTTTGGTTTCTACCCACCTCATACATCTAGGTGGAAAATCCGTCAAAAATATTGCAGTTTTTACATCACATTTGCAGTAATTGAACACTGACAACATATTATGGAACAAGAGGTCCAAGATGGACCACTGGTGTGAGACTCATCATGGTGTTCAAGTTATAATCCAATCAGAAATTTGCAGAATTATCACATTTCTAACAACTTATAGGGTCTCTGGTGCTGACGAGTTACCTATTGGTGCTGATGAAGATCCTAAGTAGCGATGCTGTATACCCTGAGTGGAGCGGCATAGCATCCACTTGAGCCAACCTTATATTTTCCTATGCCTCACTGCTGGGAAGGACCCTGCTCCTACCGTGGTGGGATACTGTCTACCACAAGTGGGTGCTGTTTCCCTACACAAAGTATATACCGTTCTGTACTGTACATGTATGACAACCCCACAGTAGCAGGTGCCTATTGTACCTGTGGTTGATGGTCTACTCTGCCAGACACACTGGGTTGGGCAACATCAATAACATTATCCAGACCTCTTGAGTTATCAGAAGAGGTTGGATGACTCAATCGCTGATGCTTGTCCAGGATGCAACACATCACCCCATACCATTAAGAACATTAAGGAAGACTGCATTGCACACAATCACCTGTAAAACAACACAAACATACACTCCTTGAGAGCTCTGTGGGAAAGCCCGGTCTCAGTCATGGCTTTCCTTAGGAAGTCGGAGCTGTTCGGTCAGACTGCCTAGGGAACAATAACAACTACTACTACTACAACAGCCTCAGTTAGTAACAGACTGGGTTGAGCAACAGCCACATAAGCAACAAGAACCTCACATCTTAGGTATACAAGTGGTACAGTACTTTTTTACTTTAATCTGAACCTCACTAAGGTACAGTGTTTAATTGGTAGTTTATTACTGTAACATAATATACCTCACTTCTCAGGAATACAAGTACAGTACTGTTGTACTCTGATACATTAATATACCTCATTTATCAGGTATGTCACAATGGGCAGTTGAAGCATGCACCAGTTTTACTGTTTAATAAACTTATATGGAGTAATGAAAGATGTTGAATTT
This sequence comes from Birgus latro, assembly GCA_018397915.1. Lineage (NCBI taxonomy): Eukaryota > Metazoa > Arthropoda > Malacostraca > Decapoda > Coenobitidae > Birgus > Birgus latro. The sequence continues at coordinate 8,025 of JAGKTI010034318.1, read as the reverse complement.
GCTGTAAATATTTAATTTCATGTAATATTTCAGTCTTATTCCTTTCCATTTCCTCTTTTAATGTGTGTGTGACAAACAAGTCTGAACATATACCACTAACGTAATATTATAGACTGCTACACCATTTGATTCCCTAAACATACACAGCTAGGATCAACGAAAACACACAAGAAAGTTAACTAGCATATTGTACATAAGTCTGGCATATCAATATGCAATTCGCATTCCGAACTCACGAACATTCCCTACATGTGAACATCTGATTGTAACAGGAATCCACACAAAGGCATCATTAGCTTCATTATTAAATACCACCTAGATAAGCTCGATTGTGAAATAACCTCCAGACAGGCTTTTTCACAATACATGTTTGTCAGTATGGGGTGTGGCCACATTAGCAGCCTGGCAAGGTGCAATCATATGCTATACTGGATGCCTAATGAAAAGCATGTCTCATGCTGTTTGCATGGTGCTGTCCTTATTTCTTCCTGTGATGCAGCATCTGAATGCGGAGATCTGTATGTCCAGTTGTGGTGGGTACTTTACTAGGACACTGCCAGTCATCAACTCAGTTGGTTTCATTTATGTGGGTGGTCGCACCCAGGTGAATGAATGGAGGTCTGAGTGATGAGCTTTGCGTGAATGTTGGCGTGCATCAGGGGTCAGTCTTGAGCCCCTTATTGTTTGTCATGGTGCTTGAAGCTCTCTCAAGTGACTACAGAAGAGGACTCCCAAGGGAGATGTTGTATGCTGATGGCTTGGTGTTGATTGAAAAGAATGAAAGTTTGGCGGAGGAAAAATGTAGGATGTGGAGAGACGGAATGGAGCAGAAGGGTTTGAGAGTAAATGTGGATAAAATAAAAGTGCTGATATCTAGGGCTGGTGGGGGTACTGCCAAAGCTAAGGAAGAGTGGCCATGTGCATTTTTTTTTATTTTTTTTTAACACAAGGGAGAAAGTACCAAAGGCTAGAAGCCCACAAAATCGTTCCCTCCAAGAAAAAATAATAAGATAATAGAGAGCCAAATTCAAGATCTGTTCATTTCGAGATGCCTGGACACACTGTGTTTAAAAGACTGGAGGTCATAGATAGTTGGAAATACAGTACAGACAGAAGAAGACAGTTACAGAGTTGACCAGTTTGCCACAAGGGTGTGGGAGGTACCTCTATCTTGTGCTGTATTTGTGAGTTGACCTGTTTGCTCCAAGGGTGTGGAGAGTAACTCTACCTTGCGCTGTATTTGTGATAAGTGGATGCATAAGAGATATAGTGATATTAAAGGTAAACTACGAGATAATGCTCACTTTGTGTGTGCAGTACATCAGGAGGAGCACATGGATTTTGTCAGGTGTGAAAGGACTGATCTTGCTGGTGAGTCTCATCAGTGTGTGGAAGAGCTTTGTTATTTGGAGGACATATGGGACTGGAGCTAGCTCTGTGGCTAGGGTAAGGGGAGGTTGGAGGAAGTTCCGGGAGCTGTTGCATCTCCTGATATTGAGAGGGCTTTCCTTCAGTGCTAAGGGATCTTTGTACGTGGCATGTGTTAGGAGTATAATGCTATATGGTAGTGAGACCTCAGCAGTAAAGGAAGAGGATATTCGTAGGCTTAAACGTACAGAAATGACAATATATAGATGGATATGTAGTGCATCCTTGACTGCGAGGCCTGGAGGTGGGGGGGGAGGGGTTACTGGTTGGGTTTGCGACTGAAGAGTGGAGAGGAAGGATGGGACTGGAGTGTACTGGTGCTGTGATGAGGAGGGGCAGATCGAGATGGTCTGGGCATGTGGAGAGGATTGAGGATGACACTTGGGTGCAGAAAGTGAGTAGTATGAATGTCAGGGGTAGAGCTGCGACAGTCAGACCGAAAATAAACTGGGACGAGGTCACAGAGTGTGACCTGAGAGATAAGAGACTATAGTGTGACATGAGAGATAAAAGACTATAGTGTGACCTGAGAGATATGGGACTGAATAGGGAGGCTGCCACTCCAGAGACTGAGGACCACGGAGAGCCGCCATTAGGTGACCAAGACTGACGCATGCAAGCATGTTGGGGAGTTTATAAACAATACAATCTGAACAAGCCTGACAGTCATTGAATGATGACATTCTATGGGCTACTTAACACTGAGCTATGCCACCTTCCAGCATATCTACGACATGGTGATGATTAAGGCTGGGCAAACTTGGCTGAGCACCAGTCCTTCTGGAACTGATGGATTGTACAGTGCTCCAATCCAAGTCACAAAACAACCACAAGTTCCATTTCCCATAAAGTGCAATCAGAATGGGTTAAATTCATTTGCCTCTTCTCAAGGGTAAGTGATTGGTGCATAAAATGAATCTGTGTTCACATGGATGTTATACAAGTCCATGATCCTACCACAGCAAATCACTGAAAGAAGTGCTGCACATTAAATAAAAATATTAATTGGTGCTTTTTCACAAACTTCCAGTATATAGTATTTGCTTCTGATAAAGGGAAAACATTCTGAAAAGGTATATCTACTTGTTTTGGTTGTTTGGCTGTTTTCATGAGAACCTGTGTGTAAGTAGTGGAATGTTTTGATCAGTTTCCACTTGAATATTGATATTCCAAGCTTTATTCTCTTTTTATAATAAAATAAAGAGATTATAGAAAACTTGGTTACTTTGCAGATGTGTATTAATGCACTGGGCTCCTGTTCTGTATCAAACATTTTTTGTTGTTTGTGATATGCAACATGTTAATTTATATAAAAGATACTGTTGTGCTAACTAGAGAGCATGGCTGTCTTAACTGCTGATTTGAACTCACATCACCATTTCATCACAGTACAGGAACTCATATACTGCAAGCAGCACTCTACAGATTACAAACTATAAACCCCTTCAGTCTGAGGACAGATCATATACTATACTGTATTACGAATAATACCATACAATTTTATGGAGCTCAGAAGCCCTTGGGCTGAAAGAGTTAGAAACTATCTCTGTTAACCCCCCTCATTCAAAGGACATATTTTTGCATTTTATTTTGGTAGATGCCAAATTGTTTCATTTTTCTGACCTGAGAAGGCTCTTCCTTCACACAAAGGGGAAAATTATTTGCTACATATGTAGGAACTGTTATGCTGTATAGTAGTGATATGTAGCAACTGTTATGCTGTATAGTAGCAATATTTTGGGCATTAAAGGGAGCTGACATCTGTATGCTGGATCATACAGAGATGAAAAAGCTCGATGGATGTAAGGTGCTTCCTTGAATGACAGAACTGCAGATGACAAAAATGCGAATGACTTGCTTACACATAGGTTGGAAACTGAATGAACAGGTGATGCATAAGGGTAGATTGAAGTGGTTTAGACATAAGAAGGGTGAATAGATAAAGGAATGTGAATGCAGGTTTAGAATACCAAGAGATAGACCTAAGAAAAGATTACTGACTGTAATATCTCAGGGATTAGGAATGGAAAAGGATTTTGGCAATCCTGCGGCATGGAAAGCTGCCATTAAGTGAAAACACTGACACATAAAAGCATGTACAAGGCCTTTCCAAATAAACAAATGAAAATTTGAGGTGATTCCTTGGGTTGGAGGAGTTACAGATAAGTACAAACAGTAAATCAAGTAGTGCTGCATATCCATGCAAAGGTATATAATCCAACAGACTGCTGTATAGCTTTGCTTTCAGTTTGCAAATGCCAGTGTTATTTTAAAAACATTTCCACACAAAGCTGTGTTTTTTATTTACTACTTGCCTATTTTAGCAGAGAGTGGCACCCACTGTGCCTCAGTTAGAACAGAGGGAAGTGAAGCAATTGTACTATATCACTCTCAAGTTCTGTGCCACTGTTTTCCACATCAACAGCTTGTTTTTAAAAGAAAATATAACAGAAGGCATAGTCTAGTTTTTACAGGAAATAAATGATACAGCTTGTCAAACACAGTTCAGCTAGAAGGTTTGTTTCATTTCCTAAACAACTGAAGCCTACAAAATATGGCTCCCTAGCTATGCAGTCTGTTCTAATTAAATTTTATATTTTTTGCAATAAAGTTTCAAGGCTGACCTACCACTACAAAACTGTTACACTTATAATACAGTACAAAAATACTCTGATATTATCTTATGGTGTCCCTTTCCAGGCTGGTAACTTTTAGGACACAACATTATAAACCTAGTACAGTAACTTTGTCACGTATGCTCATGATAATTAATTTACAGTGTGAAAATGATTCAGTTTAGTTACACCATTACACTGTAGGAACTACCTGCATCAAATCAACTTGCAGGTTCATATATGTACAGTACTGTATTTTCATTATTAGGGGTAATGCAGGCTATGACAGATGAGAGTAAGTTTCCAAATTTGAAAACTGACTGGAGGCATCTTGTTTTATCCTAGTGATGCTGGGGTTAAAGTTCCTTACAGTTTTTTGACAATGCTCAGAGGTAAATCACTTGCCATCTTATGTCTATATGACTGAGATGCTGGTAACTTTGTTAATATATTGCTGCCACTCATCCATAACATCCATTATAGTTCTTTCATATACAGTATGTTCATTTTCAGTTATCCGTTTATTGGACATAAGTGTGTGGTATGAGTGATAGATAATGCTTTCCAGGTCATAAGCCACCGTGTCTGACAGTCTTGTAGTATCTGTCTACCTGTTGCCACTTCCCATTGACATCCATTTCTTTCATTTTCGTTTATTTTGCTCACAAAATATTACAAGTGTCTTTTTTTCTTTCTATTGCCCCTCTCTTCTCATTACACTAAGCTGCCATTTCACTATGTCCAAATATTTATGTTACTTTGTAACATAGCATACCAGTATTACTATACAGGTATATGCGGCATATCTGTCTACTGCTCTGTCTCACTGACAACTTGCTTCCTCCAAGGAAGTTCTCTACATACTGTTGGTGAGTATTGGTTGTTATCTACTTTAAAACAAAATGCTGACTGTCTAGCTCTGAAATTCACTTAAATTAAATACTTTGTATACAACCAATACCTCACAAGCCTTTATGCAGGAAAGGTATATGGCCTATTATACAGCTTTCTTTGGTCCTGTGGAGAAAGTATAGATTATTATGAACATGCACCTGAGCATATCACATTATTCAAGAGTAATATAGACACTATATACAGTACACACTCCCAACTCTGAACATTCAATTTCCAAAAACCTCCACCTTCTAAAATATTTCTTCATGCTGTAGAGAGGTGTTGATATCATGGGTCCTCACACAATCAATGCATATCTGAATACAAAGTTCCTTTGTAGATATGTATAGAAGCTGATGATAAATTACTAATGCACGGTACTTCACTGTATATACTATTTACAGTTCTCCAGATTATTTATTACATACTTTTCCCATAGTTATTATTATGGTCCCACTCTCCAAACTATAACTGAAGCATTCTGGATATAAGAGTTTACTGTATTTCCATGTCTCATTGTTCGTTTCGTTTCGTTTTTGAAGGCTCCAACATGCTTGCATGCGTCGGCCTTGGTCACCTAATGGCGGCTCTCCACGCTGCTCGATCTCTGGCAGCCTCCCTGTTCAGCCCCTTAACCCTTAAGACACACTTAATGACCTCGTCCCATGTCTTTCTCGGTCTACCCCTCCCAACCCCTCCCACAATATTAACACCTCTCACCCTCTGTACCCAATTATCATCCCCCATCCTCTCCACATGTCCAAACCACCTCAGCCTACATCTCCTCATCACAACACCAATACACTCCAGTCCCATCCTACCTCTCAACTCTTCCATCGTAAACCCAGCCCCTCCAGGCCTTGCACGCAGGGACGCACTGCACATCCACCTAATCATTGTCATTTCTGTACGTTTAAACCTGCGAATATCCTCTTCCTTTACTGCCCAGGTCTCACTACCAAACAGCATCACACTCCTAACACATGCTGCATACAAAGACCCCTTAGCACGTAAGGAGAGTCCTCTCAATGTCAGGAGAGGCAACAGCTCCCTGAACTTCTTCCAACCACTTCTCACCCTAGCAACCGAGCTAACTCCAGCCCCACCTCCGGCACATAACATGTCTCCCAAATAACAAAACTCCTCCACACACTCAAGAGACTCACCTGCAAGTTCAACCCTCTCACGCCTAACAATCTCCACCTGCTCTCCCCGACACGCCGCACACATGAAATCAGCATCATCTCGCAGTCTACCTCTAATACCACTACATCTCTTGTGCACCCACTTATCACAAACACTACACAAGATGGAATTGCTTCCCACACCCTTGTGGCAAACTGCACATGGCCACTCTCCCTCTTTTCTGATTGTACCACCACCAACCCTAGATATCATCACTTTTGTTTTATCTGCATTCACCCTCAAGCCCTTGTGCCCCATACCATCTCTCCACTTCTTAAATCTTTCCTCTGCCTCCTTTTCATTCTCCACAATCAACACCAAATCATCAGCATACAACATCTCCCATGGGAGTCCATCTCTGAAGTCACGTGAGAGGGCTTCAAGCACCATGATAAACAACAAGAGACTCAAAACTGACCCCTGATGCACACCAACATTCACGGAAAACTCATCACTCAAAGCTCCATTCACTCTTACCTGCGTGCGAGCACCCATGTACATGGCCATAACCACCCTAACCAGCCACTCTTCCCACCCTAGCTTTCTCATTGCCCACTTCACCACCTCTCTAGGGACTCTGTCAAAGGCTTTTTCCAAATCAACAAAAACAAAATACAATTCCCTTTTCTTTCCAATATATTTTTCCTGAAGTTGTCAAACAATGAATATGGCATCAGTGGTCCCCCTGCCTGGCATAAACCCAAACTGCATCTCATCGATATTCACTCTTTCTCTAATCATACCTTCTAGAACTCTCTCCATTACTTTCATTATCTGATCTAAGAGCTTTATACCTCTGTAATTTCCCCTTTCCAGGGCATCACCCTTTCCTTTGTACACATTTACAATTACACTCNTCAGCCAATCATCTGGGACAACACACTCATATATAATCATATTTATCAGGTCAGTGACTAACCTCACCCCAGTATCTCCTGAGGCCTTCAACATTTCGGCAGTCAACCCAGACACACCTGCCGCCTTCCCCACCCGCATCTTGCCTATTGCCTCACTCACAGTAGCAGCGTCAATCAAAGGCCAAGGGCCAAACACTGGATCAGCGGGCTCCGAACCTTCTCTATCCCAATCAAACTCCTCATTCAACAATCGGCTATAATGCTCTCTCCATGCATCTTTAATATCCTCACTGCTCACCACCACCCTTCCATCATCATTCTTCACACACTGCACACTGCTCACCTACAATGTCCTGATTATCCCTCTTCACCTGATTTGCCACCCTAAAAATCATATTTTTCCTTTCTCCATGATTTAGATTATCAAGTAAAAGTCTCTGTGCCTCAGACTTCGCCCTGTATACCTCTCTTCTAGCCCTGCGCTTGGCAGCCAAGTACTCCTCCCTGTTACCACCATTCTTCCATTCCCTGAAAAGCCTTCTTTTCTCCTTAACTGCAGCTTCTACACCCTCATCCCACCACCAAGTTACTTATGTCTTGGTGGGCCTCTTGTCCAACCGCATATTGTATCGGTAACTCTCAAGAGGTTGTTCTTAAGGGCTCTATACTGTTCATTAACGCCTCTATCTACGGCTTCCTGTTCAGCCACCACTCTCCTCATCTCACTATAAAAGGCATCCCTTACTGACTGGTTTCCCAGCTTCCATATTTTCCTCCTAGGTACATATGTCCTCCTTCTCATCACTCGATCCTTAAGCACCATGTCACAAATCAACAGTTTGTGCTGCTGCACACACTCCTCGCTTCCTATAACTTTAACATCCCTCACTAATCTCCTATCAACCCTCCTGACCAGAAAATAATCTATCTGACTACTAATTCCCCCGGACTCATACGTAATCAACCGGCTGATTCTTTTCCTAAAATGTGTGTTGCACACAATCATGTCCATAGCCTCCCCAAACTCGAGTATTCTTTCCCCTTCC
>JAGKTI010034317.1:0-11483 GCA_018397915.1 Birgus latro | reverse complement strand
CCTACTGAATGCCTCAACGACTTCCCCTGCTCTTCCTCTCAAACTTCCCACATTCCACGAACCCACCCTAAACCCCCTGGGTGATTTGCTGTCCTCAGGCTTGCTGTGGTGCTTGTTGTTGTAGTTCATAGTCGGTAAGATAAAGGGGGGTAAACATTCCAAAGGACCGACCCATTGCACAGACCCAGGTCCAGGCAATGGATCTGGGACCCTTAGCCCACCAGCTTACCAGTGGCTGTGGTAGTGGCCTCCGGGCACCCTGCCAGGACAGCTGCAGGGACACCCTCCAAGCGCGGCTTGGCACTGCAACTGCCCCGCCATTATACACCCACTGATAGGGCAGCCTCCTGGGGCGCTACTCCCAGGTTCGGACCCCTCTCTATTGAGCGGAAGCCCAATAGAGTAAGTCCTCGTATTTCAACGAATTTTACTTCGACGCTTCATTTTTCGCGAAAGAAAATTTTTTCCAACATGTCGCAAACTTCGTCCTTTTCTCCCAATCTTCGTCGCCGCTTCCACCTGGCAGCCGACACTCAGCAGATGACGCATACCGATCTTCAGTTGTTGGCGGCCATCTTGCGACCACTCTGCCCTCTATCGATACAGCATCTGTACTACAGACCCCTTCACCACTGTTTTTTGTGCGGCCGGGAAGCGGAGGATTTTGCAGCTTATTGAGGATGGGTTGACAGCCCCTGAGATACGTTGCCTGGCTGGGGCTCCTGACAGCACCATAAGGACACTCAGAAAAAACATGGCAACTCTCATAAACCAGGTGAGTGCATGTAAAATAACAATAAAGTAAATGTGTCTGTGTTTTTTCCCCTTAATCTTTATTTGTGCCACAGTTTTTTACTGTATCAGTGTTAGAGTTAACCAACTAAGTGTTAGTTAGAACAATTCATGGGAATATACAGTATTGTAAAGAAAATTGGTAACATTGGTTACTGTTATGTTGCATCATACCCCTAAGGAAGAACAAGGAACCTCTCAACAAGCAGGTGACAATAAAGTAAATGTGTTTTTTTTCCCCTCAACCTTTATTTGTGCCACAGTTTTTTACTGTATCAACATTCACCTAATGGAGTTAGTTTTTAGAATGCGATCAGACACACAAGCCTAGACACAGCAGAGGTGGACGAAACGGCTGTAAGACACCACTTGACACACTACGGCTTAGACTCAGATGTGGTTGACATAACAGAGGAAGAGATGAACTCTAGTGAAGAGAATGAAAGGCCAGATCACACTGTACAGGAGAAGATGACCACCCAGAAATTGTCCCACAGCCTGTCCACCATAACTGACATGGCAACAACCTTCGAGACATACACCGGGACTATGCCTGAGGCTAACCAGATCCTATCCACTTTGAATGATCTGAAGTCTCAAGTGATTGCAGTCTACAACAAAAACATACTGGAGCAGAGACAAGCCAGGATCACACGATTTTTTAATGTTTTAATGTGACACAGAATGTGGCTGCTATTACGCAAGACTTAGACATGACAGGAGAGGAGGATGAAGGCGGAGATGTGGACAGAGAGGAAGTGGAGTTGCTGGAGCCTGAATTCGACTTTGAGGGCTTCAGCTTAGGTGATAGGGCTTCCCCAGAGAGGCCCATGTCACCTAGTAACTAGCCTATCCACCCTCAACACACCTTCACCTGCCACTCATGCCAATGTTTACTTAATTTCTGGTAAGGATTTTTGGTGTTGCAGCTCTTTATAACAGTTCTAATGTCATTTCAGGTACATGTTTATTGTGTTATGCTGTATAAGCAACTACTAAACACTCTATATTTAATTTTGGGTAGGGCCTGTTTGATGTTATAGTACTTTGATAGGGTAGGTAGCTGTCCCACTGGAACGCCTATCTATTTTTCCCATTGATTCTTAACTTCACACTTCGACGTTTCACGTTTCGCGACGTTTTGGCAGAATATCAAAACAGCGAAAAATGAGGACTTACTGTATATACATAGTATCATATAATATATATATTATATAGTATATATTCAGAGAGCGTGAACGGCACAGAGGCAGACCGTGGACTGATGAGCACCAAACAGGCCGTTGGTGCAGCGATGCTGCTCAGCCACGCAGTTGCCAAGTCGCAGCCGACGCTACGACTACCTAGCTCTGTCATGATGCTATCGTGACATATTTTTAGGTCTGTCATGACTCATGCGCTGTACACGTAGCGTTAACTTGTAGTTGCAGGCCCATCGTGACGCATTATTCTGAACTATCAAACGACTATCAGAAATATTAGCGCTGTCGTGACGCAAACTTGAGTCTTTTGTGACATTGTCATGACGGTCGTAGCGCTGTCGTGACGCAGTCTAAATGGTTTTTCCATCATGAATACGTCACGACGGACCTAGGATGATCACGATAGCATCATGATAGACCTACGCACTGCACAATAACGTCATGACAGTGCTACTTTGGGTACAAAATTCGTCAAGTTCCATGATTTTTTTTTGCAAGCACAAACTTTTCGTGATGGTCCAAGAATGTGCTAGGAGCGTCACGATACGTCACGAAAGACCACGAGGAAGCGTCATGATAGAGCTGCAACCGCTGTTATTAGCATTATCGTGATGATTTTCTTGACTGTGTGACGGGGGCTAAAAAGTTACTTCATTCCAAGACACCATTTGAACACTGTTTATAAAGTTCACCTTTCAGAATCTCTGTTCATTACTGTATATGGCTTTGGTAATTGTAAATGTGTACAAAGGGAAGGGTGATGCCCTGGAAAGAGGAAATTATAGAGGTATAAAGCTCTTAGATCAGATAATGAAAGTAATGGAGAGAGTTCTAGAAGGTATGATTAGAGAAAGAGTGAATATTGATGAGATGCAGTTTGGGTTTATGCCAGGCAGGGGGACCACTGATGCCATATTCATTGTACGACAGCTTCAGGAAAAATATATTGGAAAGAAAAGGGAACTGAATTTTGTTTTTGTTGATTTGGAAAAGGCCTTTGAAGTGGTGAAGTGGGCAATGAGAAAGCTTGAGTTGGAAGAGTGGCCGGTTAGGGTGGTTATGGCCATGTATGTAGGTACTCGCACCCAGGTAGGAGTAATTGGAGATTTGAGTGATGAGTTTTCCATGAATGTTGGTGTGCATCAGCAGTCAGTTTTGAGTCCCTTGTTGTTTATCATGGTACTTGACGCCATCTCACGTGACTTCAGAGATGGATTCCTGTGAGAGATGTTGTATGCTGATGATTTGGTGTTGATTGCAGAGAATGAAAAGGAGGCAGAGGAAAGATTTAGGAAGTGGAGAGATGGTATGGGGCACAAGGGCTTAAGGGTAAATGCAGACAAAACAAAAGTGATGATATCTAGGGTTGGTGGTGGTATAGTCAAAGAGGGAGAGTGGCCATGTGCAATTTGCCATAAAGGTGTGGGAAGTAATTCCATCTTGTTCAGTGTTTGTGATAAATGAGTGCACAAGAGATGTAGTTGTATTAGAGGTAGAGTGTGAGATAATGCTGATTTTATGTATTTGGCGTGTCGGGGAGAGCAGGTGGAGATTGTTAGGCGTGAAAGGATTGAACTCGCTGGTGAGTCTCGTGAGTGTGTGGAGGATTTTTTTTATTTAGGAGACATGTTATGTGCTGAAGGTGGGGCTGGAGCTAGCTCGGCTGCTAGGGTGAGAAGTGGTTGGAAGAAGTTCACGGAGCTGTTGCCTTTCCTGACATTGAGAGGACTCTGCCTACGTGCTAAGGGTCTTTGTATGTAGCATGTGTTAGGAGTGTGATGCTGTATGGTAGTGGGACCTGGGCAGTAAAGGAAGAGGATATTCGCAGGCTCAAACATACAGGAATGACAATGATTAGGTGGATGTGCAATGTGTCCCTGCGTGCAAGGCCTGGGGGGGGCAAGGTTTACGATGGAAGAGTTGAGGTAGGATGGGACTGGAGTGTATTGATGTTGTAATGGAGAGAGGTAGACTGAGATGGTTTGGGCATGTGGAGAGGATGGGGGATGATAATTGGGTCCAGAAGGTGAGAAGTGTTAATGTTGGGGGAGGGGAAGTGAGGGGGTAGACCGAGGAAGACATGGGACGAGGTCATTAAGTGTGACCTCAGGGTTACTGGACTGAACAGGGAGGCTGCCATAGATCGAGCAGTATGGAGAGCCGCCATTAGGTGACCAAGGCCGACCCATGCAAGCATGTTGGAACCTTCAAAAATGAAACAAAACAAAATGATTCTTGTGTAAAAGAAGGGTACAAGACAAGAAAATGAACAAACAACCCCTTCCTTATGAAAAGTTTCTTCATACCACGGCGCCATCTTCACACTGTCTATGTTTATGAAGTACGATCAGTGTTGCGAAGTGGAAATTCTGTCAGTTCACTTGACTGGTCTTAACCCGAGGTGTCCTGTCGACGTATGGGTACGTCACAACGTTTTGTCACAGCTAGACCCATCGACGTACTTATACGTTACGCAATTGCAAGGTCAGTCATTTGCGCAATTTTCAAGTTTCATGGGTGATTTTTGGTAGGCATATGTGGGAGACCTTCCTCTATCTGCTGTCAAGTGGGGATACTGCCTAGCCCCACCTGACCCCCCTCCCCCCCACACACTCGGCATTTCACCTGTTAGCAGTGACCTGGCCAGTAAAGACGTGTTGTGCCACAGTCTCTCCAGTGACAAAATTCACAGTGAAAGTGATTCCTGAGGTGGAGGACAAAGAATAAAGAAGCTAGAGCAAGAAACAAACAGAAGTGATGAGCTGGCAATGTTGTAAAGGAAGGTGCCATATGTGGATGTGTTTGGTGACTGAACAATGCTTCTGTTGCCTATATAATTGTGTGAAAACCAATATAGTCTTGTACTACACATAAATTCGTACCAAATAAATAAATATTAATTCAAAGTGGCTTGAATTAGTTTACCCTCCCATAGTTCATTTTCTTTGAGGCCAGATACCCTGAGAAAGAACAAAAGGTAAGGCTAACTCATCACCTGTAGCACCATTTATAGGCTCAGGTGGGCGATTTCTCTATGAATTCTCGATGTTTCTCACCAAAAGCGAAGATATGAGCCAAAAAAAAAAAAAAAATCTGAAATTGGGGGGTATCGGAGGTAGGAAATCGGTCTGGACGACGGGTTAAAAGTGATAAAAATCTGTCAGATTAGGGAAAATCAGCTGAAAAACCCACCAGACAGTTAGATACTGAGTCAAAATATAAAAAGTTTCCCGTTAGATTGGTTTTAAAACCTCTAGATTTAGCGGGAAAATCGTTAAATTGGCAACACTGAGTCTGATTCCTTTTCCTTTTGTACTATAATTTGAGACTTAATGTTCAACTTCATTGAAGTATAATAAGTATGTATCATTATGTAGAGAGAAGTATTATTTTTAGAAAATACAGTTTCTCTTATTGTTTTATCAGCTGTGAATACAGCGAAAATGGCAGATGCTGTTATGAATTCATCTGGCACTGCTAATTTCAGATATTGTGTTAATTATCTACTCAATAAGTTTTATCCCATTTTCATAACATACTACTGCAGTTGGTTAGTTAGCAAGTGGATGGCAAGTGAAGTGATCATGATTGCCTTTCTGAAGGTTAGCAGGGAGTTCAACAGTGATCATGTTAACTTCTGAGAGTAAGGTGAATGCTAGGTGCTAAACTGTTAAAATGCAGTAATTTCAGGCAGTATTGTTTAATATTGCAACTGTTTTTCCCATTTTTCACTAACACCAATATAAAACTGTTTTCCTCTATGATATTATTGTCATGAATGAAACAAAATATCAGTAAGAGAAGCCAGCTTCACAAGGGTTATTGAATTTCCATGTGGGACAGATGTCTGTTATAATAACTCAGTAGTCATGCTAGCCAGCATCTCCTAATAATTCCCTTAATAGTTAGTGAGTGGATGGCAAGCAAAGTGATGATGACTGCATATCAGAAGGTTTGCAGGGAGTTCACCAGTGACCATGTTAACCTGCAAGAGTAGTGTGTATGCTAGATGCTAAATTGCTAAACTGCCATACTACTAAACCCCTAGACCGTCACATGGCCACTTCTACTGATAAAGCAGATCTCTTTGCTCAGACTTTCTCCTCCACTTGCACCTTAGATGATTCCAGTACTGTTCCTCCATCACTTCCCCCCTCTGACTTCCTCGTGGCTGACATTAAAATTTCTTCAGCTGATGTATTTTCTGCCATCACTGGCCTCAGTACTAACAAGGCATATGGGCCTGATGGAGTCCCTCCTGTTGTCCCCCAAAACTGTGCTTCTGTGCTTACACCCTGCCTAGGTAAACTCTTTCGCATTTGTCTGTCAACTTGTACCTACCCTTCTTGCTGGAAGTTTGCTGTCATTCAGTAAGTCCCAAAGAAGGGTGACCATTCCCAACTTTCTAACTATCGTCCAATTGCTTTTACATCCTGTCTCTCTAAAGTTTTTGAGTCAGTTCTTAACAGAAAAATCTTAAAGCATCTTTCCTGTCACAACCTTCTTTCTGATCGTCAGTATGGATTCCGTCAGGGACGCTCCACTGGCAATCTTCTCACCTACCTTTCAGACTCCTGGTCATCCTCCTTTCAGGACTTTGGCAAAAGCTTTGCTGTTTCAGTTGACATCTCAAAGGCTTTTGATCGAGTCTGACATAAATCTTTAATTTCCAAACTGCCCTCTTACGGTTTCTATCCTTCTGTCTGTGCCTTCATCTGTGGCTTCCTTTTTGGTCGTTCTATAGCCGCCGTTATAGACGGCCATCGCTCTTCTCCTAGATCTGTCAACAGTGGTGTTCCTCAGGGTTCTGTCCTATCACCAACTCTCTTCCTTTTATTCATCAGTGACCTTCTAAGCTGTACATCTAACCCTATCCACTCATTCACTTATGATTCCACCCTTCACCTTTCCATTCGGTTCCCTCAACGTCCATCTCATCAGTTATTTCAACAAACATGGGATGAGGCTATGGTACACCTAATGTCTGACTTGGCTCGTCTCTCTGATTGGGGTAAAAATAATCTTGTTTTTAATGCATCAAAGACTCAGTTCTTACACCTGTCTACCCGACAAAATCTTCCATAGGATTACCCACTATTGTTTAATAATGTCCAGCTCAGTCCTGCATCATCTGTGAACATTCTTGGGGTTTCATTCACTCAGGATTTATCTTGGAAAGAACATATTACATCTCTTGTGAAATCTGCTTCAAAGAGATTGGGTGTGCTAAGCCGTCTCCGAACTTTCTTTACCCCTGCACAGTTGTTGACTTTGTACACGGGTTTTATTCGCCCCTGTGTGGAGTACAACTCTCATGTGTGGGAAGGCTCCCCACATGCAGCTCTTCTCAATAGGGTGGAGTCAAAGGCTTTTCATCTCATTAACTCTCCTCCTCTTACTATTCCCTTCAACCTCTGTCTCTTCATGTGTGGGGAGGCTCCGCACATGCATCTCTTCTCAATAGGGTGGAGTCAAAGGCTTTTCGTCTCATTAACTCTCCTCTTTTACTATTCCCTTCAACCTCTGTCTCTTCGCCGCATTGTTCCATCTTTATCTCTTTTCTGTCGTTACTTCAATGGCCACAAGCTTGCATCCCTCCACCTCTACGACAGTCACATAGCACCCGTCTAGCAACAACTCTCATCCCTTTTCTGTCCAACTCTCTAATGCATGAGTTAACCATTACTCCCAGTCCTTCATTTATGCAATTGGTCAACTCTGGAACTGTCTTCCTCTGTCTGTATTCCCTACTTCCTATGATCTCCAGTCTTTCAAACGCAGTGTGTCCAGGCATCTCGAAATGACCGAATCTTGAATTTGGCTGTCTTTTATATTGTTTTTGTTTTTTCTTGGAAGGAACAGTATGCGGGCCCACGGCCTTTAGTTCCTTCTTCCTTGCATTTAAAAAAAAAAAAAAATGAATGTTCTGTGTTCTTGAACTTGGGTGTTTTTGATTTGAAAATCTGAGTATATACACAAATGAAAGTAATTTTTTATAGTAAATAAGGTCTTTATACTCTAGAAAATGCTTGTTACTGCCAAGCAGTGAGATGATCATCTGTATAAAAGATTCTTCTAAATGAAGCCAAGCAAACCTGTCTAGTCTGGCTTCCAGGACACATGGGAATTTTAGAAGGTAATTTGGAGACAAGAAAGTGCGTCTTACACTCTGCAAAATATGGTAGTAGGAAGAGAGGAGGGCAGACACAGAAAAAGAACAATAAAGGCGAAGGAAGAATTAGACAGCACTATATCATGTAAGTGCACTTGAAAAATCAAGTACTCTCAGCTCACTTACAGCATTGCTAATTTGTTAGCACTAGGAATGGCAGTATAGGAATCAAAATTGTGGGAGATAAAGAGCCTATAGGGAATGGCCTATAGTCAGGATACTCCCCAGAGTAATAGTTAGTGACCTCACCCCCCCAGTCCTACCATAATTTTTTCATTACCACCGCAGTCAGATTAAGTGTACCGGATAGTGATAAACAGAGTTAATGTAACTAACCTGAAGTGTGGAAATAAAACACACACACGCATGCACACACACACCAACTGCCTCTCAACAAACCTAGGTAGTTTTCAGGAATTGTCTTGTCTCCAGTCTTGTTCTAAATTTGAAGTATTGCAAGTTATTATAGTCTACCAAAATGTAAACAACTATTGTCAGTAAGTATACATGAATGTTTTTATAGGAATTTTGGGAACAGCTGTTCAGTTTAGTACTGCAACCGACCTTAAAAATGGCCGTCCATGTAAACACTGGGGAACTGGATTTTCCAGGATTTGACGGTGAAACAAATGTAATGAATCTGGTTAAAACGTTGATTATGAGAATTAGTGGACTAGAAAAGAAAGTGGAAGATCTAGTATCAAGAGACATGCCTGAAAATACTGAAAATACTATACAGAGTCTGATACAGGCCAATGAGACAGCGAACCAGGAGATCGCTAATTTGAAACGAGAAAATATTGAATTAAGGAGAAAACTAGAAGAGAGTAGTAACAAAACAGAGATGGTAAGTAGTGTGTTAGAAGAGCAAAAGGCTAAGTGGGCACATGTGGAAGAAGAACAGAAAGAAGTGGTCAGCTTCAGGGAAATTATTCAGGAATAAAGGGAAATGAACAAGAAAAAAATGGAAGAAAATGTAGTGAAAATATTGAAGAAAAAAGAGAAAATAGTGAGAGAAACAGTAGAAAGGAACAGATGTGTGATAATATTTGGAAACAGGGAGGAGGAAGAAAAAGTTAGGTCTGTGAGACTCGAGAGAGACTCAAATCAGGTGAGGCAAATATTGAACAAGATCGATCCCGAAGGAAACAAGTGGGAAAAAGAAATTGAGGAAGTAAGGAGGATAGGGATATATAAGAAAGGGGAAGCAAGACCAATTCGAGTTAAGATGTCTTCAGAAAGTGTAGTAAATGACATACTTAAGGTGACCTGGAAACTGAGTAAAGAGGCAGGGATGGAAAATATTATAGTAAGAAAAGACTTGAATGAAGAGAGAAAGAGAAGTTTTAAAATCTTTGAAGGACCAAGTAAAGGAAAAAAATGACAGGAGGACAGAGGAAGAACGTAAAACTTTTTTTTGGAGAGTGATGGATATGAAAGCAAGGAAGTGGTATGTGAAGAACTAGATGTGAAGGAAACAAAGGGGATGGATATGAATATGAAAAAGAGAAGAATGAGTAAAGATAAAAACAATGCAGCGAATCTGAGCATCATGTTCAGTAATGTAGATGGATTAATATCTAAGAAAGGGGAAATTGGAGACTACTTAAATGAAAATAAACCTGAAATTGTTTGCTTAGTAGAGACTAAATTGCCCCAAGATGTCGATACAAAGTTATTTGGCTGGAACAATTATGAGATTTGGAGGAAGGACAGAGAAGGTAAATTTGGGGGAGGTATAGTATTATTAACCCGTAATGACCTAAGAGTAAAGAATATAGAAATTGAAAATACCAAGGCTGAACTTTTGGGAGTTGTAATAGAGGACAGGTATGGAGAAAAAAATGGATGTTATAGTTTTTTATATGCCCCCCAAAACTAGGGCATGGACAAAGGAGGATTACGAAGTTAATAAGAGAATCCATTATTAGGCTAAAAATGTTAATTGAACGAAGAAATAGAATAATATTAATGGGAGATTTTAATTGTAGAGAAGTTGATTGGGAAAGTATGGATGCTGGGAACAATGGGGAATCATGGGGAAATAAATTATTGGAACAGATGATGGAAAACATGTTAACCCAGTTGATCAAAGAAAACACGAGAATTAGGGGTGTTGATGAACCATCCAGGCTCGACCTAGTATTCACAAAGGACCCAAATGATGTGAGAAACATAACCTACCATTGCCCCCTTGGTAAAAGTGATCATCTGGTAATTGAGATGGATGTGGTAGGAGTGAGGGAAGGAGAAAGTGATGAAAAACACAGAGAAAATAGATACAATAATGGGAAGGCAGACTTTGCTTCCCTGAGGAACTTTTTCCAAAATGTAGAATGGAGTAAAATGAATATGATCACAAATGTTGATGAGAAATATGAGTTTTTGTTAGAAGTATATAAAACAGGAGTTACTAAGTATGTCCCAAAATTTTCTGCAGCTATGGAAAGGAAGAAAGAATGGTTTAACAACAGATGTTGGATGGCACAAGAGGCAAGAAAAAAAGCATGGAATAAAGTGAGAAGAAGGTATAGTGAAAGGGCTTGGGAGGAGTACAAGCAGGTTAGAAATGAATATGTAAGGGTACGGAGAGAAGAGGAAAGGAAATACGAAAAAAATATTGTATCTAACTGTAAAAAAGAGCCGAAACTATTTTATAGGTTTGTAAATGGCAAAATGAAAGTGAAGGACAGTATAATACGACTGAGGGATGGAGATGAAACATACGAAAGAGAGGAAGAATTGTGTGAAATAATGAACAACAAGCTGTGGTCAGTTTATGTATTGGAAGGCGAATTTAGGGAGCCTGAAATGGAACCCAGGCTGGCGAGAATGGCTGAAATTACTGTTGACATGAATGAGGTGCTACAGCTGATGAAGGATTTGGATGTGAGAAAAGCAGTGGGACCAGATGGTGTGGCTGGATGGATCCTGAAGGAATGTGCCGACCAGGTAGTGTGGCCAGTTTATGTCATCATCAAGACCTCGCTTGAAAGTGGACAGTTACCTAAAGATTGGAAAAGAGCAAGTATTGTGCCAATCTTTCAGGGAGGAGATAGGGAGGATCCACTTAATTATAGACCTGTGTCACTTACTAGTATTGTTTGTAAAATCTGTGAGAAAGTTATTAGAAAAAGATGGATAAAGTATTTAGAAGAAAATGAAGTGATAACACCAAGACAATTTGGTTTTAGGGAAGGAAGATCATGTGTTACTAACCTATTAAGTTTCTACAGTAGGGTAACAGATGTCGTACAGGAGAGAGAGGGATGGGCGGACTGTGTCTATCTGGATCTTAAGAAAGCATTTGACAGAGT
>JAGKTI010034316.1:0-11483 GCA_018397915.1 Birgus latro | reverse complement strand
AGGTGGAGAAGGAGGAGGTGTGGGTGTGAGGGTGGAGAGGGGAGGTGTGGGAGTGAGGGTGGAGAGGGGGAAGGTGTGCGAGTGAGAGTGATGAGGAGAGAGGGAGAGTGAGTACGTGAGAGGGGTAATAAGGAGTGAGAGAGGAGAGAAGGGATGTGGGCGTGAGAGAGGAAAGGGGGAGTGTTGGAGTGAGAGGGAAGGATGATTGTGGGAGTAAGATGAGGAAAGAGAGAGTGGGAGTGAGAGGGGAAAGAGAGAGTGTGGGAGTGAGAGCCCTGGAGAGAAAGGAGTGAGAGGGGAAAGAGGGGGTGTGGGAGTGACGGGGGAGAGGGGGGAGTGTGGGGATGAGAGGGGAAAGAGGGAGTGTGGGAGTGACAGGGGAGTTTGGGAGTAAAAGAGGAGAGGGGAGAGAATGGGATCTGGGGTGAGAAAGGGGAGGATGGGATGTGGTAGTGAGAGAGGGGCGAGGGAAGGATTGGGTGTGGTAGCGAGGGAGGGGAGAGGATGGACTGAGTTACGAGGTAATGGGGTGTGAAGGAGGTGATTGTAGTGAGAGTGGTGTGGAATGAAGGAATGGAAACTGGACAGACTGTGTGTGTGTGTGTGTGTGTGTGTGTGTGTGTGTACAGGGACTGCTTCAACCATTCTTTTAGTGAATTTCTGTCAGATTATCGCCCAGTCAGAGTAATTCAGGCCTAATTTTGTCAGTTTAGGGTCAGTCAGGTCAGTTTTCGCTCATTAAAGTCGGTTCAGTTGTCATCGTAAGTTCATTGTCGTTCATGCAGGTCCAGTTTGGTATGTTAAGTTTGTCAGCGGCATTTCAGTTCGTCAGATACTTCATATCCATTGAATGCTAGTCAGGTGGTTTCAGTTTAGTTAAGGAACTTTCTAGACCAGTTAAGCCTGTTCACACACTATAGGTCCGTTTAATTCACTCATATTCATTCAGATCCAGTTAAGCCTGTTCAAGCCATGGGTTTATTCGTTTTTCCACTGACTCAGTTTGGATTCGGTCAGATCACAGCAATCCACGTCAGCGTTGATTCATTATATTTTTTTTTTTCACTTGCGGCTTATTTATGTTGCTCCTTTCCATGGCACTACTTCGTGACTAGCATCATATTTTATTTTTAATCTGTTGTTGCAATTCAGTATTCAAAATGGAGAGGTGTCAATTTTAGGTCGTTAGTTAAAAAAATATATAGTACTTTTAGTGTATTTCAGACCTATTTAGACGAATGCAGATCTATTCAGGCCTATTTCAGTTTACCGTAACCCTTTCTGGACAGAACCAGGAAGGAGAAAGTGACTAGGAAGGTGTATATGAGAGTGGAGAGAGGGAGGTAAGGAAAGGGAGAAACCAGTGGATGGGGTAAAGGGATGGGGGTGAGATTTTTCGTTTATACAAGGTGAACAGAGGAAGGAAATCAAATTAATCTTTTTTATGGGGGGAAAATCAATACACCAGACTAGATGTGTCCTCCATTCATTAAAAAAAAATAATGTAACAGTTTGACTTGAACTGCTGTGAGTTGAAGTTTGAAAGGGGGTGGGGGAGGGAGATAATCTGAGAAAATGAATTCCAGAAAGAAACTGTTCGGGGATAAAGGAATTCTGATAGGTAGAAGTTCTACAATATTGCAATGTGACGGTCAAGTCATGATCGCTACCAGATGCCCATTTAGCACGGGAGAAGGCGTGGAGAGGTGGCTCAATGGATGCAACTTCGTTTGAGCATTTGCCGCAAAAACATCTGCAAAACAGTGCAAGGGAGGCAACATTCCTGCCTACTTGTAGGAGATAATTGCTGGGTTCCTATTTATTCTGATAGCTTTGTTCTGAATTTTGTCCAGTTGTTTTAGTATAACTTCACCACATCCACTCCACATGAGTGAGCAATATTCGAGCTGAGAGCGCACATGACTTGTAAGAGTAAATTACAGCTAACTGATCGTCAACAAAGAAGGGACAGACTCTATACCCGGTACATAATATTCTAAGTTTCTTTGAGGCAGTGTTAGCAAATGTCGTGAGAGGTCCAACTGGGAGTATTGTTAAGTGAAGCACTGTTAGAGAGGTGAGTGAGTCATAGGAGCTCAGAACTTGCCAGCATAGTATAAGTAAGCTTCTTGCTCTCAATATATTCAGTTCTTATTTCAACTGAACCCCTGTCCTGTAACAACTCTAGCCATTTCTTCCTCATTTCCTCCACCGCTCTCTTAACCTCATCATCCCACCATGCCTTACCGCTCTTAACCTCATCATCCCACCATGCCGTACCGCTCTTAACCTCATCATCCCACCTCATCATTAAACGAGACAGTGTTATTTTGTCCCCAGTCAGTGATCATAGATAAGTCTTGATTTATGGAGATTGCTGTACTGAACTGAGAGTGAAAAATATCAAACTTCGTGGATAGGTGTACAAGTGTAAAGGAACCGTGAAGCGTTGAGTCATCAGCATATGAATGAATGGGCTTATTGGTGACAGACAAGGGATCATTAATATGAATGAGGAAGAGGGCTGGAACCAGGACTGAGCTTTGTGGCACACCGGCATTAATTCAATGGATTTTGAATTACATATCATCTACCTTTAATTCCATTTTCCCGTTGCTGAGATATGAGGAAATCAGTGACACAAAAGATGACAGGCCGTAGCGAAGGAGTTTGGATAGCAGGGAACGGTGCCACACTTTGTCAAGAGCTGTAGAAGTATCGGGGGATACTGCATAGGTTTCTCCATGGTGGTCAGTTGACTGGGATTGGGTGAATAATGAGATTGAATGCCAGCAGTGGATCTGTCTCGGCGAAAACCGTAGCGTCTGTCATTAAGTTGCTGGATTCAAGATGTTTAACAGTGTACTTGTTGATGTCAGTCTCAAATAATTTCCCAAGAGAAGATAACTATTGGTCTGTATACAGAGGGATCAGGGGAACTTCCTTTCTTCGGAATTGGGTGGATGTTGGCGTATGCATTGTCTGAATAATTTAGCTAGAACAGAAGCAGGTTCTGGGGAATATCATTTTTTTTTTCAGTGCTATGAGAGAAATTTCATCAGGACCTGGAGTTTTCTTGAATGGTAAATTGCCTTGAATTGATTGTGCATGTTTATTCTGTATCCTTAGTGGAGCAATTTCGGCAGGGTCTTTCTAGTACAGGAACGATCTGGTTGATTTCCTCTTAGGTACAATTTCTGGCAAACACACTGACTTTTTCAGGAGGGTCATTGGCATTGCTTCCGCCTGAAGATTTTAGTGGGGGAATGGGTGATGACTTGTTTCTGCTGAAAGAATTGAGTGGTGACCAAAATAGTCTACCGTCATTTGGATTATATAATAGTTTGGGTGCTTGGTTGTGAATAAAGTTTGATTTTGGCGAGATTTATTGCTGCTTTTGCATGGTTTCTAGCAATTTTAAAGTGATTGAGGGATTCGGTAGTATTTTATTTTAAACACGGAAATACATTTGGGTTGTTGCCCTGGCACTGTTGCACTCACACCATTTGGGGGAGTCCGATCTTTCAGTAAATAGGTGACAGGGTATGAACAGTTCCATACCAACTTGTATTAAGTCATTAATTTGGGATTGGGTAGAACTAATGTGAGTGGAGAAGAAATACTGTCATGAAATACAGTCATATAATTTCTAAATCCATCCCAGTCTGCCCTGTCAAAGTGCCATCTGGTCACCCTGACTGGTTCAGAAAGGGTAAATTCGGGGCAACTGAGGCTGTGATGAGAATGTGGTGGTCAGAGGATCCTAGTAGTTACAGTTTATATTGATCTGGATCATTTGTCAGGAATGGGTCCAAGAGAAAGGCACTGTGGTCTGGATTCCTGGTATTCTAGTTGCTTATTTTTACCAGTTGCGTGAGATTAAGCAATTCTGTAAACAACTCGCATTCTAGACCAGTATAGCCAGTCTTAGATGAATGGAATAACCACTCTACATTATGGATGTTAAAATCACCCAACACACTAATTTCATTAGTAAGGGTAAAGTTAAGGTTAGTCAGTTTTTTGGATGTGGAGACAGTTCGCTGGGTTCTGGTGAGACACTGGGAGAACTGTAAGCTGTACAGATATATTTGGTTATATTAAGGTTATGTAGCCTGTACAGTAAGTGATTAAATTTAGTAGAAGTGAGGTTGATGATAGTGTCAGTTGTATATATATTCAGATTTAAACTAGCAACAAATGCCACTCTTATTATGAGAGTTTGTGAAGAGACGGTAGCCAGGAAAACTGTATGTGGATGGGCAAGCAGAGGGAGAGATTTGGCTGTTTGTGAGGAATAGAGCTGGAGGGGATATCGATTCAAGAAAAAAGTGGACAAAGCTCAGATTGGGACTAAGACCACCGATGCTGGTAAACTGTTTGGCTCACCTTGCACTTCTCCACTGACGAGCAAAATTTTTGGTTACAATATCCGAGGCCGGCATAGTCGCATGATGACGACTAGGAGACCCCTGCGCCGCCAGCCCTACCCTGGTGGCGATAGCAGTTGAAGGTACCATCGCATTTGTTTTTATATTGCAGCGGCCATTTGAGTGTGGGAGGTGTGAGTTGGAGTGAGCACCCTGATGACTGAGGACAGAGTGACAAGGAAGCGATTCGTTTGTGGCGGCCCTTTCCAGTATTGAAGCGTCTGGATATAGATCCATGGATAAACATCACACCAGAGCAGAAAATAATGAGCAAAACGAAATGTCTGGGATACACTGGGTTGATGGTGGAGGGTGGGATACGATGGGATGAGGACACCCTGTATGAGTGACGGCATTAGGAGTGGGTGTATTTAAGCCACAGATCTCTTTGAAGTCGTAGGTGGAGGAGCTTAAGAAGGGTGGATGGGTGGAAAGGGGTGGACAGCGTGGTAATAGGCAGTGGGTTAGAGCGGGGCAGTACATTGTGTGATAATGAGCATTGTATTTCGACCGGTATGGGCTTTATAGAAGAGGAGGAGGAGGAGTAACTACAGCAACGAGGAGGAGGAGGAAATCAACAGCAATACCAACAACCAGCCAAGCACGCGCCACTCTCATACACCTTGCACCTCACTCCCCTTGTAAAAACTTCAGGTAGTAAAATCGTGGCGCTATCTACACCCACGTACAGGTAAGCCAGCATAGGGACACGGTTTGTTTACATCTGGCCTGTGTTTACGTCTGAGTCAGCTGATGATGGCGCCACGTGTCTTGCTTCAAACAGGGCAGGGGGAGAGTGAGGAGGGGAGGAGATAGGAGAGAGAAAAAGTGAGGGGGGGAAGAGAGGGGAGAAAGGGAGACTGGGGGAGTGGAGAGGAGAAAAGGAGAGAGTGAGGGAGAGAGTGGGAGAGGGTAAGGGAGAGAGTGAGAGATGGTAGGGGAAAAAGGGAGAGAGTGAGGAAGAATAAGGGAAAGGGTGGGAGAGGATAAGGGAGAAAGGGAGAGTGTGTGAGGGGGGTAGAGGAGAAAGAGAGTGGGAGAAGGGAAAGGAGAAAGGGAGAGAGTGGGGAAGGTGAGGGGAGAAAGAGAGAGATTGGGGAGGAGATAGGAAGAAAGTGTGGGAGGGGAGGGGAGAAAGGGACAGAGTTGAGGAGAGGTGGGAAGAAAGGAAGAGAGTAGGAGGGAGTAAAGAAGAGAGTGAGAGGGTGGGGGAGGGGAGGGGAGGAGGGGCAAGAGTGGGGGAAGGGGAAGGGGGAGTGGAAACTATAGGGAAAGGGAAGGGAAGGAGGAGGGGTACTTGGTGAATCAACCGTTTTTGCTTTGGTCTTATCGTTTCAGGACCCTCTAGAGTTGATGCTTGCCCCACTGACTACCAATGAGTGTTTAGGGTGGACATTTATAACCTAATGCCCGTGCAAAATAACTAATCAAAGCCACACTATTCCATTATCTGTTATTTCTATCGTACTTCTTCATCGTCTCTGCCTTGTATCTGTCTTTTCTTTTAACCCACTCTATAAATTCACGTTTTGTGGAAAATAGGGGGGTTTTATGCTCTTTTAACTCTGACTTGGTTGGAAATTACCCTATTTCTATCTTGAGTATTGAGTTGTAGCAATAGAATAACACTAGCAATAATGTTAGTCAAGAAGAAGTGCAATGGAAAGGATATACAAACATAGCATTGTCTTATTCTGTTATTGAACTGTGTGCAACAAGCTACGAAAGGACGAAAATCTGGGCCATATTAAGGTGAAAGAACTATAGCACAACATTCCTTTCATCTATTGACATATTAAGGTGAAAGAACTATAGCACACCATTCGTCTGTTGACATATTTCTACACCCTGTCTGTTCATACCGATGGGATATACAGTTGACACATACGAACAAAGCCATTACACCGTCTACATTTTAATGTGGACCACTTTCATATTACTACACACACTCTTTCCTGATTCGTACTTCGTTAGAAGTGGGAAGGATTAATTTTGGCCATCACTCTTTCTCTGCAAAGGTCCGCTCCTTCATTGGGCCTCATTTGAAGTGATACAGATACAAAGGACTGGCAGAAGCTCCTAAACTTAATAATAAGATCATCCGACATTTAGCTTACTTTTTTTTTTTGTCTCCTTCCCCCTTTTCCAACCACGTTCTCACCTGTGGACCCCTACAACAAAATAGGTCGAGGTAGCAAAATTGATAGCAAGTATTCCTGCAACAAATACATACATTCATGTCACACGCCATGCATTGTAATACGTCTTGCATATATTGTAAAAATACTCGTACATAGAATCCCTATGGACCCCCAGTTGGGAACCACTGGTATAGAGGAATCCGCAGCAAAGACATAATAAGAAGCATATTGGCCTATAAAGAGGTTGTTTCCTGTGGCATCTACTCACCGTTCGTTAAAGATCTACAATATATTACTTAATGATTATCTAGTTTTAACACATTAATTTCCAGAGCGACGGCGTCTCTTTGCTATCGGTACACGATTACTAGTATATTCAACTTGAGGGAGATCGCTTTTAATGAAAGAGTTAGACACGATTTCCCCTGACCCTTTCAAACCAGTGGTCGTGTTTACTGTTTGTTGCAGCCACCAGACGATTTTATTCAGCTATAGAAAGACCTCTTAGTGAAGAGGTTATAGTTTGACGGAAGGAAGGTAGGACAAGAGGAAGAGGGAGGAAGGGAATGGGGGGAGTAAAATAAAAAGGTAAGAAGAGGAGAGGCAGAGTTAGTCAAGTGAGGGGATGAGGGGAAAGGAGGGAGAGAGAGGAGAGACTGAAAGGAGAAAGGAGTGGGTAAGGGGACGAGGAAGAGAGGGAAGACACTGAGGGAGAGTGAGAGGATGATGGGAAGAGAAATAGAGAGGAAAGAATGGAGAGGGGATGTGAGGTGAAGGAAGGGAGGGTGTGAATGGAGAGAGAGAAAGGGGGGAAGGTAGAGAGGGGAGAGATTGTATGAAAGAGGGAGATAGTTAGGAAAGGAGGGAAAGGTAAGGGGAGTGGAGGGAGAAGGTAAGGGTAAGGGAGGGCTGGGATGAGGTGAGGTGAGAGAGGGCGATGAGTAAGAGGGATGGAATGAGAAGGAGAGAGAAGAGGTGTGAGTAAGATGACGGAAAGGGAGGGGAGGGAACGGGAAGAGGGGGAGGGAGGAAGTGAGAAATGGAGTTGGAAACAGGAGGTGAAATAAGGAGAGAGATGAAAGACGGGGGTTAGGGGAAAGGAGAGATAAGGTTAGGGTGAGGGGAGACGGGAAGGAAAAATTGAGGGCGTACAGGTGTGGGGTAAAAAGCATGATGGGGAAAAAGGTAAGAGTGAAGGTAGAATTGTGAAAAATAAATGGGCAAAATGGGAGTAAGAATGAGCTGGTGATGAATAAATCGGATGGAGGAAGGGGAGAGGGTAAACGATGAGGAATACAAAGAGGAGGGGGAGAAAGACAGGAGTAAGATGAAAATACGCGAGAAGAGGAGGGCGAGAGGAAATACACCAGAGGTTGAGTCATAATGAGGTGAGTAAGAGGTGTGAGAGTGGGGAAGGAGAGGATGATGTGGGAAGGTATAAGACAGCAGGTGTGTGTGTATGTGTGTGTGTTAGAGAGAGAGAGAGGGGGGGGGACGAAATAGAGAAACTTGAGTGAGAGGTGAAAAATGTGTGTGTGTGTGTAAGAGAGAGTGAGAGAGAGAGAGAGAGAGAGAGAACCAACTAGGACTGGATGACAGAGGGTGAAATGGATGTTACAAACAGGTAAGGCTTCAAACCAGTGGAAAGGCGAGGCGAGGAGAGACGAAGTAAATTGAGGGGATCAAAGTAGGGAATCAGGACGAGGAATGTGAGATGCTAAGAAAGTGCGCATAGTCTTTTCACTTTTATTTCCCCTAAAATTATCCTCTCTCCATCTTGAGCGTTGAGTTGTGCCAAAAAATTAGTACTAGAATTGTGCTCTCTTTTCACTTGACATGACCTAATATTGCCATCGCTTCATCTTGAACCTTGAGTTGTACTAAGAGGTTTACACTAAAATATGCTGCCTTACTCCATTCACTATAACTTGGTCTGAAATTAGTCATCACGCGATCTAGAATGCTGAGTTTTAATTAAAAGATCAGCCCTAGAATATGGTGCTATACTCTTTTCACTTAAACTTGGCCTAAACTTGCTACCTCTTCATCTTGAATGTTCAGATGTAGCATGAGATTAATAGTAAAATATGATGCTAGTAACGAAACACTACAATGGAAAGGATATAGATCGGTAGCACTGTTTTTCTATCACTGAGCTGACATTATTTCCCATTCATCCTTCCCATATATTTTCCTCTCTCTCAACTGTATAATTAGTTTCCTTATTTTGTGGATGGAGAGGGAGAGACTGACAAGGAGAGTATATGTGATTAAGGTTGGGAGGGGGGGGGGAGGGAGATGGAGAGGGAAACCAAGGATGAGGTGGAGGGAGGGATCGGAGAGGTATATGAGAGAGGGGGCTGTGAGCTGGGTTGGAGGGCAGGGAAATGGCAAGGGACAGGGCGACATGGAGACAAGTTGTTTGTGGCCACCCCTTATGTGATTAAGGCGTCTGGCTATAGATAGATAGATAGGTAGGTAGGCGGGATTAAGGTGTCTGGGTATAGGTAAATAGATAGATAGATAGGTAGGTAGATAGACTTTTTTTTCCCCGCCAGTTTCAGGTGAAGGGACTGATGGAGAGGAGAAAGTCATCTATTCTTCTGCCCATTGCGATTGTCATTATCTTATTCTGCCGTAAGACGAAGCGTTGTTAGAATAAATATATCCCTTGGTGTTTGCTGCCTGTTTTGATTCAGGAGCATCTGTAGTGGCGGCGCTGTCCGTTTGTCTCGCTGATGATTTTCGAACGTGAGGTGTTTCATTCCCGTATACTCAGCGACTTTAGGGAAGCCACACCTCACACAATCACCCTCCCACACCAAACAACACCATACCACGTCACACAATATGACCCTTCCACACCACACAAAATAACCCTCCCACACCACACCACACACAATCACCCTCCCACACCGCACCACACAAAATCACCCTTCCACACCACACAACACACAATCACCCTCCCACACCACACCACACACAATCACCCTCACACACCACACCACACACAATCACCCTCACACACTACACCACACACAATCACCCTCACACACCACACACAATCACCCTCACACACCACACTACATCGTACCACACCACAAAATCACCCTCCCACACCACACCACACTGCACAAAATCTCCTACATCACACAAAATCACCCTCCCACACCACACCACACTGCACAAAATCCACACCACACTGAATTACCCCACACCACACCACACAATATAACCCTCCCACACCACACCACATCACGCAAAGGCACTCTCCCTCACCACACCAAGCCACACAAAATCACCCTCCCACACACCACCACACCACACAACAAGGCAATTAACCGAAGAGTCCAAAAATTCCCGCATCCAGTAGTTTTTTATTTGTTCATCTCTGTAAGTTCGTGGAGGTGTACTGAATGACTCGCCATTATATATATTCCCTCCAGAATACTGAAACCCATGCATTTTCTTTTTCCCAATAGCATGCAACTCATGGAAAGATGCCAATCCAGTCGAGAGTGAAGCCAATGGAATATGGACGAGTAATTGGCTAAAAATAAAATACACAGGCATGAAGTAGAAAAAATAGCTGTTTTTCGGAGCAAGCCTTGATTCTCGTCAAAATATGTTAAATATTAGTGTACTTACAGAGACACACCAGAGCTAACATTAGGCATATTGTTGTTGTTGTATTCTCATTATTATTATTATTATTATTATTATTATTATTATTATTATTATTATTATTATTATTATTATTATGCTACTACTGCTTCTATTACTGCAACTACTGCTTCTGCTCCTACTACTACTGCTGCTGCTGTCGCCGGCGCCGCCGCCGCCGTCGCCATTTTTTGTTGGTGGGGACGCTGACCATTGGCCAGATTGATGTGTTATCTTCAGGTGACTGCACTGAGTGACAGACCAAATGGTTTCTTGTAACTTAGCCCGGGAAGTTGACTTACAAACTTACGATCAGTTCCCGGTGGTAATTACTTTTTTTTTTTTTTAAGAACAATTGAGATGGGAAGATTTTCCTTACTCACCTGTCTTTGTCCCACTTGGAGTAATAAAACGTGTGCGACAGGGAATTGATCATAAATATGTCGTAGTAACGATTATAATGCAGGCCATGATATTCTACCCTTTATCCACTGTTGTTGAAACGAGTATTGTATATTGTGCTTGCTTCTATAATCTTTGTGTTTAGTCTATAGCAGAAATCTTAACGTAGGGTGCGAAACATATGTGGAACTGCGAAAAGTGCAAGACAGATTAGCTGCGAAAATGTAATTTAAAATTTTTCTTTACTGAATGTATAATCATGACTATATTTGTATTCTTCTGTATGCTGCTACTGCGTCATTATGTCATCTCGTGTAACTTGAAATTTCTGTCATAATATATGAATGGTAAGTATCTAACACTGATTTCTGATGAGGGGTGACAAGATATTTTAAGATCGAAGGGGTACGTACAGTACGAAAAGATTGTCTTATTGAAGGGGTTAAATATGTCGGGTTGAAGGGGTTAAATATTACTGGCCTTTAGTAAACTAAGACTACTTCATACCGCGACATCTGTTACAGTCTGCTTGCCCACTGTCAAAACTCACTGCCTGGCCTATACACATGCCACACGTTACGGTTGTGTATCATCAAGCAAAGGTCTGCAATAATCGAGCGACATTTTTCGTTAATCACGGTGCTTGAGTAAGAAGACTGCTATGGGTGGAAGTTCTTATACTTGTTATCTTAATAAGCACAATAGATTAAAAGCAGTCCATCCATCGAGAGGCGTAAGTTAAGCAGCAGAAACTGCCTCAGGCTTAACGTCGTTGGGAGTAACGTAGGCATGGTCAGTGAGTGTGTGGTCCAGTTAATTGTGAAGAATCTTACGACCTTTTTCATTG
>JAGKTI010034314.1:0-11483 GCA_018397915.1 Birgus latro | reverse complement strand
CTTGACACAGTGCCGACCCTTCCACAAAACGTCATTGAAATTCATTGAGAACTTTTGGAGATACTGTGCAATAGGATCCGGATCCGGATCCGCCTCAAAATTCAATAAGTTGTTTCTTGGCTCATTGTCCACCCTTCCACAAAATTTCATTGAATTTTATTTGAGAACTTTTGGAGATATGTTATGAACAAACAAACAAATAATTCCGAAAAGCAACCAAAATCTAACCGACTGTTCATTGGGCTATACCCCGTCCCCCAAAAAATTTCATAATAATCCGTTCATAACTTTGGGAGCAATCCTGCTAACAGACAGACAGACAGACAGACAGATAAAGAAACCAACGCGTGTAAAACATACTCTATACCTCCTGGTGGATGTAAACTAGAAAGCGCTCATAGAATGCATACTCCTACCAGTGCCATAGCCATTAAAACGGATCCGGATCCACCCCAAAATATAATAAATTCATTCTTGGAGATGTGCGTGATATTCCGGATCCGGATGCTCCATAGAATTTAAAAAGTTTGTCTTTGGCCCATGGCCCACCCTTCCACAAAATTTCATCAAAATCCGTTCACAACTTTTTGAGAAATCCTGCTAACAGAAAACAACAAACAGGCAAACAAATAAACAAACCCGGGGTAAAACATAATCTCCTTGGTGGACGTAACTAGAAAGAATTCACAGAGTGCATACCTCTGGCACTGACATTGCCATTAAGAGGGATCCGGATCAGGATCAGGATCCATCCTCAAATTTAATAAATTCTTTCTTGGCCCATGACCCACCTTTCCACAAAATTTCATTGAAATTTATAAAGTACTTTAGGAGGTATTGTGCTGGATACTCCGGACCCAGATCCAGATCCGCCACAAAATTTAATCAATTTCTTCCTTGGCCCATGGCTCACCCTTCCAAAAAATTTAATCAAAATCCATTCATAACTTTGAGTAATCATGCTAACAGACAGAGAAACAAACAGACAAATCGACGCGGGGTAATATAATATCGTGGCCTGAGCTTTTCCAAAAATGTTAGATTGTAGGGATTTTAAGAGGAGAGAATATTCAAGTTGGTCTTGTCGTGGACGGCAGGAGCAAGATAAAGATGAGTCTGGGGTTTGACTGCAGATTTATTCTCAAGAGGAAGTTATTTTCACAAGAGCAGTAATAAGACGAGAGCGGTATATGCTAGCTAACTCTGTGCCCTCTGTTCCTGCCTCTTACACCATGCCTGTTCTCTCTCCTAGCCCCTTCTGCCCTGTCCCTCCAATTTCCTATGTATATGACTGGTTGGGTCATGTGTGAGGGCACATTTTTTTTTTTTAATGCAAGGAAGAAGGAACCAAAGGCTGAGCCCGCAAAACAATTCCATCCAAGGAAAAAAAAAAAAATAGAAACGTGAGCCAAATTCAGGATCTGTTCATTTCGAGATGCCTGGACACACTGCTTTTGAAAGACTGGAGATCATAGCAAGCAGGAAATACAGACAGAGGGAGACACTTCCAGAGTTGACCTGTTGCATAAATGAAGGACTGAGAGAAACGGTTAACTCTTGCATTAGAGAGTTGGACAGAAACGGGATGAGAATTTGTTGCTAGACGGGTGCTATGCACCCGTCGCAGAGGTGGAGGGCTGCAAGCAGACAGTTCAGAGGAGCAGTGACCATTGAAGTAGCGACAAAAAAGAGATAAAGAGGCAACAGAGACAGAGGTTGAAGGGAGCCAGTAAGAGGAGGAGAGTTGATAAGACGAATAGCCTTTGACTCCACCCTATTGAGAAGAGCTGTATGTGGGGAGCCTCCTCACAAATGGGAGTTGTACTCTAAACAGGGGTGAATAAAACCCGTGTATAAAGTCAATCACTGTGCAGGGGTAAAGAAGGCACGGAGTCGGGTCAGCACACCCAATCTCTTGGAAGCAGATTTTACAAGACATGCAGTATGATCTTTCCATGATAAGTCCTGAGTGAATGAAACCCAAAGTGTGTTCAAGGATGATGCAGGATTGAGCTGGATAGTATTAAACATTAGTGGGTTCTCCTGTGGAAGATTGTGTCGGATTGACAGGTGTAAAACTGAGCCTTTGATGCATTAAAAACAACAAGATTACTTTCACCCAGTCAGAGATACGAGCCAAGTCAGACATTAGATGTGTCATAGCCTCATCCCTTGTTTGTTGAAGTAACTGCTGAGATGGACGATGCAGGAACCGAAAGGAAAGGTGAAGGGTGGAATCATCAGCGTACGAGTGGATAGGGTTAGATGTACAGATTAGAAGATCATTGATGAATAAAAGGAAGAGAGATGGTGATAGGACAGAGCCCTGAGGAACACCACTGTTGATAGAGCTAGAAGAAGAACGATGGCCATCTACAACAGCAGCTATAGAATGACTAAACGGAAGCTATTGATGAAGACACAGATAGAAGGATAGAAACCGTAAGAGGGCAGTTTAGAAATTAAAGATTTATGCCAAACTCGATCGAAAGCCTTTGAGATGTCAAGTGCAATGGCAAAGCTTTCGCCAAAGTCCTGAAAGGAGGATGACCAGGAGTCTGAAAGGTAGGTGAGAAGATCGCCAGTGGAGCGTCCCTGACAGAACCCATACTGACAATCAGAAAGATGATTGTGATAGGAAAGATGCTTTAAATTTTTCTGTTAACAATAGACTCGAAAATTTTTGAGACACAGGATGTTAAAGCAATTGGACGATAGTTAGAGGGTTGGGAATGGTCACCCTTCTTTGGGACTGGCTGAATGAGAGCAAACTTCCAGCAAGAAGGAAAGGTACAAGTTGAAAGACAAAGGAAAAAGAGTTTACCTAGGCAGGGTGTAAACACGGAAGCACAGTTCTTGAGGAAAACAGGAGGGACTCCATCAGGCCCATATGCCTTGTTAGTATTAAGGCCAGTGATGACAGAAAATACATCAGCTGAAGAATTTTTTTTGTCAGCCATGACGAAGTCCGGGCGGGGAGGTGATGGAGGAACTGCACCGGAATCATCTAAGGTGGAATTGGAGGAGAAAATCTGAACGAAGTGATCTGCTTTATCACTATAAGAAATAGATACAGAGCCATCAGAGTAGAAAAAAGGAGGGAAGGATGCTGAGGTAAAGTTGTTAGAAAGGTTTTTGGCAAGGTGCCACAAGGAGCGGGAAGAATTCGAGTTGGAGAGTTGAGAACAATTAGCACGGATGAAATTATTTTTAGCAGAGCGAAGAACAGACTTAGCATGATTCCGGGCAGAAACACAAAAAAGATGTGATTCAGGGGTGGGTTGGCTCCGGTACCTTTTATAGGCCCTCTCCTTGTTGCGGAGAGCTTTAGAACAAGCGTGATTAAACTAAGGCTTTTTTGCATTAGTCAAAGGATATGAGAATGGAATGTGTGCTTTCATGCCCGAGAGAATAACCTCCGTAATGCGCAAGGCACACTCAGATGGCTCCCGGCCATGGAAGCAATAATCATTCCAAGGATAATCAAAGAAGTACTGCCTGAGGGCCTCCCAGTCCGCAGCTCCAAAGTGGCACAGGCGGCGTTTCTTTGGAAGGTCTACAGGCAGTACTGGAGCGATAGGACAGGTTAAGGTAATAAGGTTATGATCGGAGGAGCCCAACGGAGAGAAAAGATTGACAGTGTAATCAGAAGGATTAGTTGTTAGGAAAAGGTCAAGTATTTTGGAACTCTCTCCAAGGCGGTCAGGGATACAGGTAGGGTGCTGTACAAGCTGCTCTAGATCATTAAGGATAGAAAAGATGTAGGCTTGTTCACCAGGTGGATCAGTGAATGGAGAGGAGAGCCAAAGGTGGTGGTGAACATTGAAATCTTCTAGAATGGAGATTTCAGAGAAAGAAGAAATGGATAGAATGTGTTCCATCATAGAAGTAAGATAGTCAAAGAATTTTTGAAAGTCACTAGAGTTAGGAGATAAGTAAACAGCACGGATATATTTAGTCAGAGAATGACAGGAGAGCCAAAGCCACAGAGTAGAGAATTTAGAAGAATTAAGCTCAGGAACACGAGAGCAAGATAGATCATTGTGAACATATACACAACAGCCACCTTTGGCTTTGAAATGAGTATAGAGAAAGTAGGAGGACACAGGATAGGGTTTGCTGTCAGTTGCCTCAGACAGCTGAGTCTCGGTGAGGAAGAGAAGGTGATGTTTAAAGAATTGGTGGTGCTCAACAGAGCGAAAGTTAGAGGAAAGGCTGCGAATGTTGCAAAAATGAAGAAGGAGTAAGTCAGACAGTGGTTCCAGGCAGCTCCTAGAGTAGGCACTGGGAGAGGGGCAGATAGTGGGGGCATTTACCCCCCCCCCCTGGGACTCCGAGGCTTGGTTATTCGTCGCCATTTTTGTCGAATTTTGAAAAGGATGTGTAGTGTGTGGCGTGCACGTAGTTTGGTGTTGACAGTTAGAGAAACTTGTATTGGAGAGCATGCTGGCCTGCTCTCTGTGTTACTGAGACACTGAAAAAGTTCAGCAAAGGGGGATGGTCAGGAACTAGTCCTGATGGCTGATGAAACGGGAACTTTCCACACTTATGGAGTTTGCCATCCGGTGTCATACTGTGCTGTGTGCGAAATTCCTTAGCTAGAATCTGCACTGCGGTTTCCTCCAGCTCTGGTTGGATCATGTGTGAGGGCACTTGTGGTGATTTCCACACCCGTATATTGCATATTAACAGCATATATGTCACTAGCTATTATTTAGTGTATGATATTTTAGTGTCCTGACATCACTTGGATATGCCAAGCTGTTGTACCTACAACAGGATGCAGTAGCAAATTGAATGCAACATATTAATGCTTGGTACATTGATATACATGGCATGGCATTCATCACAATATTGTAGAAACATAAGAAATTGTAGTAATATTTTGTATGCAGTGGAGTAAATACATGGTAGTGAAACTGAACATAGAATATTGTATAACGTTGTGATACAGTAGCACAAATGTGTATGTACAACAGACATATGCATATATTTATGCAATGGTAATAGTGCTAGGTCGTTACATTGTGAATGGTGTTACGCCTATAGTAATACATGTACCTAAAATTGCACTCAACTTGTCTGATGATTAAGAGAAATACATAATTCTGGTAACACAGAAATGTGGGAACATTGTAGTTACATCGTATGAAGTTAATTTTTACATAATTTTAGTTGTAATTGTAGAAATATTGTAATTTTTACATATTTGCAGTAACATTGTAGTTAATTGTAGTAACTGCAGAAATACTGTATCGTAGGCAATTGTTGTAACTGTAGTAATATTGTACCATTACATTGTAAGTTGCATTGTAAGTTGCACCATAATTGTGTGCACGTGCATATATTTACACAATAATAACACAATGGCAAGGTGAAGCAATCAATCGTATAATAAATCAGTCATATATATCACTTGCTGTAGTAATAATAATACACAAAATGTATAGGCTTAGTTATGTTGCACAGTTATTATTGAAAATGAAATCTAACCTCATATTTTGTTATTCTATATTCAAATATATTCACAGTATGTACAGTATTAACAGTACACACTCACTCGGTATTCGTTTGTACCTATGGTGGAAAATGTATGTGTCAGCACTGTGTGGAAATCTTTGTCCTCACGATTGTGTGAAAGATGTAGTTCATTCTTGCTATTTCATTCGTGTTGGCCATTTTGTTATCTCTTCTGGATTTTATTTGTGATTTAATTCATCTGGTCCCACTAGATAGCTTTGATTAATAACTGCTAATTACAGTTCTTCTAATCGTTCACTGTGTTAATGTGACGGTATTCCTTATTTATCACTTTGTAGATGGAATGTTGCCTAGTTGTACTCATGAAATACGTATTTTATGTATGTGCCAAATGAATAAATGGTAACAATAGTCAGGAATTGATATTTTAGTGTCCTGACAAATGTAGTGTCTATGGTATGGCACATTGGCATTGGGACAGTAGGAGTACTCATGCATGAATTGAATACAGCTATTACTTGAGTTCAAAATCACTATTCACTGCCAGAATTGACCCAGCTTACAGTTATGGGCTAGATCTACAACTTCTCCCATTAGAGAGACACAGCTTTCGCCTGGCTGTGTCCTTGGGGAAACTGTGAAATGCAAAAGCTCTTTATGGTAAAATCATTATTACTGTTTTCCTAGTATTGTTTATATTTTTTGTGTTTTTATTTATTTAGAGCATATTGTACCTTCCAGATATTAAATGTATTGAAATCAGGGGTGTTATCATTTTCAGGCAGGACAATGATGACTGTAATAGCATATACAGTATAATAGTAACAGAGGTGGGTGGTGGGTTAGGGGAGGGCTGTGTAGGTCTGTTCCCTACTATTGGCTACTGGTAGATCTAGCATGATTCGTGCCATAATTTGTTGGTCTAGGAGTAAGAGGCCACATTAAATATCCATAGACTTACACTAGAGGCTATAGTACATGTAGCAGGCCAAACACAACAGTCACGGTCATGTCATCAATCAGATAATGACTGTTGATGACTGTCATTGTGAGTCACTGTCAAGCTGAATGACACTGATCTCATCAGACATCACATCAGACTGATGATGAGGGATGTTGCCGGAGTGTGCCTCCTGAATTCAAGTATTTGTTGTTGTCTGTTGTTCACGTTGACAGTGTGACAACACTCACCATGCATTTGCTTATTCACTTACTAAGGAAAGGTGATATTTCGCTCCTTGCAGCGCTGATTCGCCTGTTTGTACAGCCTACTGCCACACAGTGCACAGGCATGTTGTTGTCGGCATACGCCCTTTCCAAGATGGCAGCCAATATTACGAATGACGATTGGTGCGTGTCGCCTCAATTGAATTTATCTAATTGGAAAAAGATTAATTAGTTAATAAAAAAAAATTTGCTGAAAACGCTAAGGTTCGGTACTAAGTTAATAAAGCTGCCTGCACACTTCAAAATGCTGAGTACTTGTGGACAGTATAAGACATGTTTTGGTAATCATGTGAATCTATAACTTTGCTCATATGATGTTGTCCCTTCCATGCACCAACGGGGCAATTGCGCCAAGACTGTATGAAGTATTGTGACCATGATATGAACTCACGTATTGCCGATAATGATTATTGTATCATATTTCACACACTGAAAACAACTAGTTAATGTGCCGTGTTAATCAAAGAGTAACCAAAAAGTTGGTGCAGGCTTACAAGCCCCGACTTCGGGATGGAAAAGGATGATTATGTTCTATTGTGCTATCTGGGTAGAAGGTATGGCAAAGCTTATCCTTATATAGGTATGTTATAGAGCTTGACTGAGCCAGAAAACGCTATATGGAATGTTTGCTTTTTGTTCATAAAATAGAATCTCATTAAGTGCAGCCTGGGTTTCTGACTTTCAAGGAGCCTTAGGCCCCAGACACTACTGTTACATCCACAGAGCAGATTGTTTTGAAATTAGGGAGTTTGTGAAGGGGAGATGCATATTTAAAGATATTTTTGAAACTAGTTGTCTCATTGTATGCTAAGAATTGTACTCTTTCCTACTGTCAATACATTTTTCATTAGATTTAACAGTGATTCCTTGTATGCTACAGTTTTCAGTTACTTCACATGTTCTGTTCTCAGCACTGTATGATTTTTCACGTCTCACAATGTTCTATTCTCAACACGGGTTGATTTTCTAATATCTCACGATGTTCTGTTTTATGTTTGCTCCAAGGTTTAAATGCCATTGAAAAACAGCGTTTATGGAAAATAAAAATGCTTTAAGTTTTTATAGACTGGCGCGATTACCTCAAACCATGGAACAATTCCGCCATCGTGTTTTCCCATTTATCAGTAAAGTTATTAACGCAGTAACTCTGTTATCACAGTATAATTTCCTCGTCTTATATACTAATAATCGCGCGCGCGTGTGCGTGTGTGTGTGTGTGTGTGTGTGTGTGTGTGTGTGTGTAGTCAAAAATGAAAAAGGATTTTGATGAAGCTTGACAGGAAGATTGAAATTAGGTAACAGATGGGCCATTTTGAAGTTTATGTTCATTGAAATTTTCTGAAGAGGTGCTTTGGCTCCTAATAATTGCCATCATTGGTGTTATATATTGTGCACGTTGAAAAATACGCCAGAGCATTTCCATGGATCTTCTTGCATCTCTGCAGAGAGATAGAGAGGGGGTGGGGTTGCACATGTAAAGGCCAGTATCTACCACTTCATTTATACAACGAACAGACGATTTTATGCAGCAGATAATGGTAGTAGTTATTGTGGTGGGGTGGTGGTGGTAGCTGTGGTTGTGGTGGTGGTGTTAATGGTGGTGGTATTCTTTTTTTTTTTTTTTAATACAAGGAAGAATGAACCAAAGACCAGGAGCCCGCAAACTGTTCCTTCCAAGAAACAAAAACAATACAAAAGAGAGCCAAATTCAAGATCCATTAATTTCGAGATGCCTGGACACACTGCGTTTGAAAGACGACTGGAAATCATAGGAAGTAGGAAATACAGACTCGGGGAGACAGTTCCAGAGTTGGCCTGTTGCATAAATAAAGGATGGGGAATAACGGTTAACTCTTGCAATAGAGAGTTGGACAGCAAAGGGATGAGAGTTTGTTGCTAGACGGGTGCTACGCGCCCGTCGTAGAGGTGGAGGGCTGCAAGAGAGTTGTGCTCTACGCAAGGGCGAATAAAACCCGTGTATAAAGTCAACAACTGTACACAGGTAAAGAAAGTACAGAGTCTACTTAGCACACCTAATCTCTTGGAAGCAGGTTTTACAAGAGAAGTAATATGATCTTTCCACGACAAGTTTCGAGAGAATGAAACCCCAAGTATGTTTAAGGATGATACAGGATTGAGCTGGATATTATTAAACATTAGTGGGTACTCCTGTGGAAGATTTTGTCGGTTTGATAGGTGTAAGAACTGAGCCTTTGATGCATTAAAAACAACAAGATTACTTTTACCCCAGTCAGAGATACGAGCCAAGTCAGACATTAGGTATGCCATAGCCTCATCCCTTGTTCGTTGAAGTAACTGCTGAGATGGACGATGCAGGAACCGAAAGGAAAGGTGAATGTGGACTCATCAGCGTATTAGTGGATAGGGTTAGATGTACAGCTTAGCAGATCATTGATGAATAAAAGAAAAAGAGTTGGTGAAAGGACAGAGCCTTGAGGAACACCACTGTTGATAGATCTAGGAGAAGTACAGGTGAAATTATTTTTAGCAGAGTGAAGAACAGACTTAGTACGATTCCAGGCAGAAACATAAAAAAGATGTGATTCAGGGGTAGGTTGGCTCTAGTACCTTTTATAGGCCTTCCCCTTGTTGTGGACAGCATTAGAACGAGCGTAATTTAACTAAGGATTTTTTGCATTAGTCGAAGGTTATGAGAAAGGAATGTATGCCTCCATGCCCGACAGAATAATCTCCGTAATGCGCGTGGCACACTCAGATGGTTCCTGGTCATGAAAACAATGATCATTCCAGAGAAAATCAAAGAAAAACTGCATGAGGGCCTCCCAGTCGGCAGCTCCAAAGTGCCACAACCAACCTTTCTTTAGAGGGTCCACAGGCCATACTGGAGCGATAGGACAGGTTGAGGTAATAAAGTTGTGATCGGAGGAGACCAACGGGAGGAAAGATTTACAGTGTAAGCAGAAGGATTAGTTGTAAGGAAGAGGTCAAGTATGTTGGAGCTCTCTCCAAGGCTGTAAGGGATATGGATAGGGTGCTGTACAAGCTTCACTAGGTCATTAAGGATAGAAAAGATGTAGGGTTGTTCATCGGGTGGATCAGTGAAAGGAGACTCCTCTCCTTTCACTGATCCACCAAAGGTGGTGGTGAACATTGAAATCTCTTAGAATGGAGTGTTCAGAGAAAGGAGAAATGGATATGATGTGTTTCACAGTAGAAGTAAGATAGTCGAACAATTTTTATAGTAGTACTGCCTACTTCTCCCTTAGGCTTTATCATTCTTTTTCTGTTCCTGCCCTCCTCTCTTCCTATTTCTCTCATCTTTCCTGTCACTTCTTATTGCTTTTCTTTCTTTTACAGGTGGCTTTATATTGAGTGACAAGCAAAATGGTTTCCTGTAAGCCGAGAAACCATTTACAACGTTGGGTGGTAACCATATAACCAAACCATACGTGCTCCCTACGTGTCAACAAGTGGGTTTGTGGAGGGTTAGTGCCCCTCCCTGTAAAACATATAACTCAAGTCAAATGGCCACCCCTTATGGGATTGTAGCGTCTGGCAATAGATAGATAGATAGAATGACAGGAAGGCCGAATCCAGAGAGCTGAGAATTCAAAAGAATCAAGTTCAGGAACAGGAGAGCAAGATAAGTCGTTGCGTACATATACACAACAGCCACCCTGTGCTTTGAAATAACTATAAAGTAGGACGATACAGAAAAGGGTTTGCCACCAGTTGCCTCAGACAGCTGAGTTTCATTTAATAAGAGAAGGAAAGGTGGTGCTCAACAGAGTGAAAGTTAGAGGAAAGGCCACGAATGCTGCAGAAATGAAGAAGTGAATCTGACAATGGTTCCAGACAACTCGTTGAGTCGTCACCAGGAAAGGGGCGGAGATGGTGGTGGTAGTGGTGGTTGTGGTGGAGGTAGCTATTATGATGGAGGCAGTTGTGGTAGATGTAGTGTTGGTGGTAGTGGTGGTAGCTGTGATGATGGTGGTGATGGTTGTTGTGATGGTGATGGTGTTGTTGTTGGTAGTAGTGGTAGCTGTGATGATGATGGTGTTGGTGGTTGCTGTGGTGATAGTGGTGGTGGTGGTGGTATCTGTTCAGAAATGTCTCACATTTGGGAAAGTGCTTTGTAGAAATGTGCAGTACGCAAGTACACTCACGAGCAAAAGTTCGCCGCCAGTCAGTGCCAGCCATATGTTTCCAAACAAATCCCATAGAGGGCGCAGCGTTAGTCCACCAGAGTTAGGGAGAAGGGAGGAGACGGAGGGGGAGGGGGAGGGAGGCAACAAGACAGGGGAGGGAGAGGGAGGCGACAAGACAGGGGAGGGAGAGAGCCTGTGGCGATGGTAGATGCCACGTATCAGGTGTTTTATTATTATTATTATTATTATTATTATTATTATGTATGAGATAAGTAAAAGACGTAATCCAGCGTTAGTCCTTAGAATACGGCTGACATCTTTTGTATTTATTCTGACTCCTTCTAGACGATTTTTCCTGTGTGACTGAAGCACTAGTGATGTCCAAAGGCTAAAGGTTTGATAAACTCTAGCAACCCATAAACAATTGTTTGAATTTGATCCAAACGATCAAAGAGGCCATAAGAAAATACCCATCGTCTAATGGTTAAGGAACTGAGAAATTAATTTAATCGTGTCAGGAAATGTGAAGGTAGACTGCGAGGTAAAAGGACGTAAACTAAGAGGCAAGGAGAGAGAGAGAGAGAGAGAGAGAGAGAGAGAGAGAGAACAAGGAGTTAGCAGATGAAACAAGTAAAGAGCATTTAC
>JAGKTI010034311.1:0-11484 GCA_018397915.1 Birgus latro | reverse complement strand
AGAGAGAGAGAGAGAGAGAGAGAGAGAGAGAGAGAGAACAGGGGATGAAGAAATAAAAGACAATTTAAAAAAGGCAGTAGCAAGAGGTGAGAATTGGTCTGAGAATGTAAGTGTAGTGGATGAGACTAGAGTGACATGACGATTTTGTGGGTGAATTTGGAAGAGGATAAAGGGAATGTTTGTGGACAGAAAAGGGGGTGAACTATTTACAGTTGATGTTAGTAACTTGTATACTGAGGACCGGAAGCGAGATTATGTAAACGCATTCCTAACAAAGATAAGGTGAAAGAAATAGGAAGCACTGGGAGTGGGTAAGGGGTGATAACCTAAAGAAAACTTGCCTGGAAGTATCTTATGTATTACGGGGACAAGTAAGTCTGCTGATGTGGGTTTGAGTGGAAGTGGGATATTGAGGAAAGATACAGGTGAGATATTGATAATGTTGATTGATACGTCCCCGCAATATACGAGAATTGCCCAACAGAGAAAAAATAAGTTATTTATGAACAACCCAATATTCAGAAGCCAAGGAACACTGTGGCACTGATTCAGTTGTTGTGTTGGGCTAAGTACCTTTATCTCGTTTTGACATGAGAAAAGAGCATAAAATGAGACTGGAAAGGAAGCTGTATGTCAGTGAGGTGGAAGGGGAGAAGGCGAGAGAGAGAGATGGAGGATGAGAAGGATGGGATGAGGAGAACAAGAATTTGAGAGAGGGTGGCTTTTGTTGACGAGAGAGCAGCCTAATGGTGATGGACAAGGTGACAAGGAGGTGATGTGGTCGTAAGGCGACTGGTTAGAGACTAAAAGGCAGAATGACTCTCTCAGGTGTTTATGGCCCTTTCACAGTTAAATGAAAACTTCGGGAGTTAGTTGGAATATAATACTACAGAACAGTAAGATCAACTGATTTGGTGTCTAATCGCTACAAAAGAAATATAGGTAACTAAGAAGGGAGGATCTAAAATAGAGGAAGCAAGAATGAAACAAGTGAAGAGTGAACCAGAGAAAGACAGGAGAAGGTAACAGTGAGTACGAGACAAAAAGGACCAGAGGAGGCAGATACTTGTATGTGGAAAATTACAGACAATTGGAGAAAAAATGTGTGAGGGCAGAGAGAGAGACGGACGGTCAGAGGGATGGGGTGAGAGGAGAGGCAGCTACTATATGGGGAAGAAGGTAGATAACTGAAAGTATGTGAACGGGGCAAGGAAAAGAGAAAATCACGGATGAGTCAGAAGGATATAATTATTAGAGGAAAAGTGGAGAGAAAACAGGCAGGGAGATGAATATTGAAAATGTCTGAGAGGAAGACAGAGAGCCTTAGAAAGCTGTACGTCTCTAATGCAACATTCTTCACACTCTTATTAAAAGACGTATTATGTCCAATAAATAATACGGCGGTGTGCTGGTCTTATGTTTAATAATGGAAAAGGCTAAAAATGGCTGGGAGGAAGACTGAGTAATTTGTAAATGATGGTGCGACTCGACTAGCTACACTTGAGATAAACTGTGTGCGGAGACATACGAAAAGAAGCAAGAATGGAAAAGGAAGTAACAAGTATCTATCTATATATCTATCTACCTATATCTACATCTATCATTATAATATAAATAGATAGATAGATGGAGAGATAGATAGATAGATATAGATATATAGATATAGAGAGATAGATGTGTGTGTGTGTGTGTGTGTGTGTTGTTACTGTTGTTGTTGTTAAATATTGCTAGCATGATCACTGGCGTGGGCTCTTGCGGTTAGCAGCCCAACAGTGGGTCTCAAATGAAGTCTCAAACGAATGAGTTGCCTTTAAAGTGCAGATATACATGCAAACGTATGTTTGCTTATGTGTATATATTCATATGTTTCTACACATACACATACATGCATATGCAGTATTTTGTAAAGTGTTTAACTGGTTTAACCCGGTGATACAGGTGAATTTTTTTATTGATGTTGCTTGAGACTTCAAAGTTATGTCGGTGGTGGGAAGACAGTGGCAGCTGCGACCACTATGGCAATAGAGGTGTGTGCCACTAGTAGGGCAGCTGAGGTTAGTGCCTCAGGTTCAAAGGCCGTGGGCATTGGAGGGCGACCCCTCTGAGGGTGTC
The DNA here is from genome assembly GCA_018397915.1 of Birgus latro. Taxonomy (NCBI): domain Eukaryota; kingdom Metazoa; phylum Arthropoda; class Malacostraca; order Decapoda; family Coenobitidae; genus Birgus; species Birgus latro. Next base: position 9,372 of record JAGKTI010034311.1, on the reverse strand, counting down.
AGTTGCAGTACATTTTGGAAGGTACTGTAGTGTAGTAATGGGAGATTAGTGGCTTTCTTGCAATGCTGGTACTCCTCTTCGTTCTCAGGCAGGAGCAATTGTAGGAAGGATGAGGGTTAACTTTCCCTGGCTTAGTGTAACATCCCTAATGCCCATAGCAGTGATGGTCTCAGCATTGCGATATATCCAGGTCTTCATCTACAACAGGTCACCTCGGCGACTTAGTGCACTAAGGACCTCAGTAAGTGCATATGACATTAGACGGTGAAACATTTTTGCAAGGCAGCTGGATGTTAACTGTTGAATTCTGATTTCGACTGGGGCAATGTTAGTCTCTTGTTGAAAATTGCAGAGCTTGGTCCATTTAGGGGCACTGATGATAAGACACAATCCATCATTCTGGAGGACCTCGAGCTTATTGAGGAGGAGTAAGCCGAGTGTCATGAGGTAGGCGGCACAGTACTCAGCCAGTGATATTATGGCTTGAAAGTAAAAGGTATTTTTAACATTGTAGCTAGCACCACCTTTAACCCTTAAACCGCGGGGTTGTCGGAGGAAAGCCATGCCCATCCCGCGGGGCAAATCCGCTCTCCGACTGACTTTTTAAAAATATTTGCCAAAAATCAGTTATTAGTCCAAGAATGTTATAATTAAATATGCCTATGGTACATACCCTCAGCTTTCTCCTGGGATATTTTTTTTTAGCACTCGTTGACTACAGTCGGACTTGTGGAGACTTCTGAAGTTGGGTAACTAAGTCTCCACTTTACACTTCCCGACTTCCCGTAATATGAATACCACTGCCAGATATTAACAGTAAAAACACTATTCAATGATTTTCAAGTAGTTTGGAATCCATACTCCAAAAAAAAAAAAAAACACTGTGAAAGCAATGTAAAACACGAGCGCTTACGAGCCTCCCACTCGCGCTAATTCGCCGCTGGTATTCTGTCATTTCTTACTCATATACACACTCACACTTTATTATTTCTAGTACTTTATTACACTTATATATAAATCTATGGTCCTTTACTGCTTCCCACATGATGTTTAGTAGGGGTAGAGGTCACAGGGCCTTTTATAATGGGCGCAAAAGCGGCAGAAATGGAGGGACGCGACTGTGACGTGCCCCCACCTTGAAGGATGGCACTGAACTGAGATGTAGTGTACGTATTTGGCTAGCCAAGAGTTGAAAATGTCAGCTGCTAATGTATATGCTAAGAAATAAGTCGTAGGAAATCTAGACAATACATAATAAATTAGGTAGTTCCAGGTGAATATAAATATCACTCAGGCTTCTCCCTTCCTTTCTAATATACATTTATATTACGAGAATAGCTCATACGGCATATTTCACGGGGAAAAAAAAGCAGGTGAAATTAGCGAACGAGTGCAGGCTGGATGTTGCTAAGTGATAATTAGCCAATTCCAGGTGTATGGCACTATCAATTACCTTATTATATATATATATATATATATTATTTTGTATAAGAATAGGGCATAGGGCTCATTTCAATGGAGGAAATCAGTAGAAAAATCCGGGGATGATTTACGTAGCGCAGAGCAGCTGAGCAGACGACATGAGAGGGTAATGGAGGGGAGGTAGGGAAGGGAGTCTAGAGTGGGGGAAAATGGCTAAATTGTCAACAGTGGATGGGAGTACTGATGACATTAGCAGCTCTGATTATTGTTGGACAATGGCAATGCTGATAGATGATACAAGTCACCACCTGAAAGCCCGGGCAAATTCAAAACAACACAGAATCACCAAATTGATGCCCCGCAGTATGATCCATTGCGCCCGAGCGTCACGGAAGTGACGACCCGCGGTTAAGGGGTTAAGGCTTGTGTTGGCTTTCAGCACCTTGGTTCGAGTTGCTGCTCTTTTGCGGAGGTTGGCGACTTGGTGTATAAAGTAAGTCCCATGTCAACCCACACCCCAAGATACTAATGGATGTGAACCCAGTCTAAGCTTGTGACATTCACGGAGAGCAAGTTGGGTTGTCGACCATCAAAGTACATGGCTCTGGCCTTGGCTGAGTTCACCTTTAGTTTTAAAAGTTGGTACTTTTCATATAGGACAGTTAGGGCTTTTTGCATCCTGTACCACTGAGCCTCTCCAGTGCTCATGAAGACAAGATTATCTGCATAGCAAAGTAGCTGAACTCCCTGACTCTGCTGAACTGTCAGGAGCTCATCCATCAGCATGTTAAAGAGGAAGGGGCTGAGGATGCTGCCCTGGGGAGTACCATTTTCATGCTTGTGGCAGCTGGATGTGTCCTTGAAACTGAACCGTGGCCTTACTTCTGTTCAGGAAATTTTTTATCTATCTCCTTTACTCCTTTGTGTGCTGGGCTTGAGAGAATGGCTGTAGCATTTGCCAGTTCAAAGGCCTTTTCAAGGTCAAGAAAGACTGCCACAGCCCTACCACTTCTGATGCCATAGAAGAAGGTGGCCAGACACTCAGTTGTTCCTGTGTTCTAGGTGTAGGCATAGAGAGCTGGGTTCAAAGTACTGACCGTTCATTTTAATCTGTTCAGTACAGTACGTTCAGTAGTCTTTCCGATGCAACTGAGGAGAGAGATAGGTCTCCAGCTTCCAGGTTCTTTTGGTTTGGGGACTGGAATGTTGACTGATTCCTTCCAATTTTTAGGCAGTTTGCCAGACTCCCAAGAGGCACTGAACAGACTTAGTAAAGCTGAGTGGGCAATTAGTCCTGCATGTCTTAACATACTATAAGTTAAATTGTCTTTACCAGGGGCAGTGTCCTTGCTTTTCTTTTCTGCCTTGTTTAACTCAAGCAAGATAAGAGGTCAGTCGGTGTTCGTCTCTGACTGGCAGGCTTAATCAATTATCCTTTTTCTCTTGATGTGTTGCTCTGCTAATTTTAGTGCAGTGTCTCTAGGAACCTGGACAGAACTGGCTCTGCTTGCAAATGAGGCAGCTAGATGTTCACCTTCTTTTGGGCTAGGATGAGTGGGTGGGGGGCTGGGAGACTCTTTCCTGCCACTGCTTTTAGCTTTCTCCACATAGTGCCAAGGTTTGTTCGTTATCTATGTTGCAACACCATAGGAATTATTTTTCATTCCTGATGGCCTTTTTCTTATCAAGAGCTTGCCAGACCACTGAGCTAAGTAAATCTCTGTTCTCATCAGTGGGGTGGCGTCTTTCGAGTTTGTGAGTTGCATTTGCTCGACAGTTAAGTTTTTTCCTCTTTCATCATAGAACCAATCGTCTCGGTAGGCACTCCTAGGCAATTTTGTCTTAGGAATGGCTTCATCAACAGCAGCATGGAAAGCCGAGACCAGGAATTTTTCATGTTAATTGAGGTTAGATCGTGGTTGGGTCGCATTAAATATTATGTTTTCAAGGGCAGAGCGAAAAATGTGCCAGTCAACCTTGTTTGTGTTCCATCTCTGTGGTGGATTTGGAGGTGGTGGGAACTTGTCAATGCCAAGGTAACAGCAGATGGCAAAGTGGTCACGGTCGAGGGTTGGATGTAAAGGCCCATGTTGTGACTAGCTGGATTTGGAAGACACCAAGGAGAGGCCAAGTCGTCCCCGACAGATGTGGGTGTGTTCACTAGTATTTAGAAGACTCCCACTAGGGATGCTCGCCAGGGTATACAAATGGCTTGCATCACGGTTAGTATGTCTGGTAGAGTGTAACAGTTGAAGTTCCCACCAATGAATACTGATTTGGTTGGAACAAGGGCATGTAGCTCCCCATTGTCGAGCGTACCTGTGTGGTTGTTGTAAATGTTGTAGATCGTGAGGAATGTATGCAGGAGTTGCAGTACAACAGCCTGAACTTCCACTCCCTCATCGCGGCGTACAGGATCTTGAACTGCAGAGCTTTTAAAGTGCTCCCTCACCATGATCGTGCATCCATTTGCACCCCTGGATTGAGGCAATGAGTAGGTGTTATAGCCTCGCAAAATAAAAGGGTGGGATGCAGGGAGCAAGGTCTCCTGGAGGAGGAATGCATTTGTTCTATTTCTAGGTGCCTCCTCTCTGACGAGGTGAAGTTTCGACCTGACTCTGAAGTTGTTCCATTGGAGGATTCGTACGCCATGAACTGAGGAGGTCCCAGGGGATCCAACAGTTTCCTCTTGGATTGTGTCATGAGGTTGGCACAAGTTTCCTTGAGTAGTGGTGTCACGACATGGTTGAGTATTGTGGGCTTTTTTAGAAGCATAAGAGTGGGGGTGTCTACTGTTTTCTCCATCAATGGTGCTAGTGATATGGCCAAGTTGCAAAGAAGTGTCTTCAAAACTGATGTTGTGAAAGTTATTGTGGTTTCATTGGTATCTGAAGGATGTGGAACTGGAGTGGGTGTTGCTGGTCACTTGGCAGTAATGTTCCCCATCTTTTTAGTGAAACTAACTTGCTCTTGGGTTACAATTTTTTCCAATAGATGAAGAGTTTGCAGAGTCTAACTGGTTCCATTTTTCTATGTTTGCCAAATGAATGAGGCTTTGAATGTTATATGTGGATCATACTCTATTTATCTGCCACAACAACTGCTTCAGCCAGGTTTGCTATCTCTTTCTCAACTAGGTGAGTGGCTGCATCCTTGGCAATATACCTAGTGAAGTTCCCATAGATCATAAGTTCTCATAGCTAAATCAAATCATTGTAAATTTTCTTAGAGTGCAGCCACTGATGAAATATATTTTGAAGCAATCTATCATATTTCCCATGGGTCTGATCTTTTTGTTTATAAGTGGTTCTAAACTAGAGCCTGTAAACTTCTGATACAGGCTCCTATGGCATAAGAATTTCATCCTTTACCACCTCATAATCAGCAAATTGGTCACCTGATGAAGCAGTTTAACCTTCTTTGCCTTACCCTTAAATACACTGCAGTAATCGCAGCCAAGAGCCCCTAGGCCAGAAAAAGAAGGCCAGTCACTTTCTTAACCTTTGGAAGCATATGGTGACTTCATGCTCACAAAACGGAGGGACTAACTTTATGTTCTTTATCAACATCAATAGAATCACTATCAGAGGCGCCACAAGGACTAGGTGTGCAGCTTGTGTCTTTCATACTTGAAAGGTGTCTCATTTGCAACTTTTTGTTTTGTTTTGGCTAATTCATGTTGTGCGTAGACACTAGTATTTCAGGTATTAACATCTACATTTTGAGCTGTATCACTGTAATTACGTGGGCCTCGTTCCAAAAGCTCATGATTCTGATCGTTATTATAGCTGTGAACAGATGGTTCTTGTTTGCCAGAGTATGATACATTGAAACTATAATGGGACTTGTTCGATTGCAAAGGTTATATGTTTCCGAGGTCCATCAGGTACTGAATCATTCCTAATTTGGTTCTGTCTTGGGGGGATAGCGAGCCAGAGATCTGACAGCTGGCAACAAGAGCAGCGCAGACCAGCTGGGCTGATCCAGAGCTCGACATGCCAGATATCAGCTGCAGTAGGGTGCCAATGCCATTTTCATTAGAACCTGGGGCAGCAGAAGATGACACTGCATAGAACGACCTAACGGTGGGAATGCAGAGGTTGTCTGGCTTATGCGAAATATACGATGGCCTTGGGAAAGAATCTAGTGTTTCTGTCTGCATATCTGATGCTGGCATCAGTCAGCACTGAGGGACCAGCAACTCCAACATTTCTTTCTCAGACAACTTCACTACTGGGAAAGCAAGAGACGATACGAGGCAAGAGATGAGGCAAGAAGCAACTATTATCCCTTGGAGGACCATACGTGTGCGTGGCTAGGAAACAAAGATCAATTTTGTATGTTATTTAGTCAGTGTTTGGGTTTAGTGCACTTGTGTATTTTCTAGAATAATACTATTACAAATGTAACCACATCGTGTTCCAATTATCCTTGACGTTGCATCTGTACCCCTGTGTCATTTCAGTACCATATCTCACGAACCTAACATTTAACATCGTTCCCTAGGCGTATGACCAGTTGTGCAATGATCAGTTTCAGCATCTTCACTCGTCTTAAACATTATTTTCTGAATCAGGCTAAGTAAATTAGGTTTATTAATATTACTGGGAAATGTCACTCCTGAAACCTTAGCAACCATCTTAAGCTCAGAGTTAATAAGATCTTCCACTTCAGATTTTCTAGGCCAAGTTTGCAAAAATGTCCTTAACCGGAATATTTTTTCACCACCTCATTAGGTAATTTTATAATCTGGTTCAAAGCAAAATTCACTGCGCCCTCCCAGCCAGGTCGCCATTTTAATTCTGTTATGGATCGTTCAGGGATATTTCTGTCTCTGATGGTTCAAACAATAGAGAATGACACTTAAATAAATCTTACTTTACCAACAAAACTTCTACACAGTACATCACATAACTAGGTTCTTCTATATAATAAACAGGTGCTCAGCAGGACACGTCTAGTTTAATTAGAATCACTTACAAATTTACTCAGACAAGGTAAATCAGACCCCAGCTAATAAAGTACCAAACAGGAACAGTTTCGTTATTAGGCTGGTATGTACAATTAACACAAAGACAAATTCTTACCTTATGACTCGACGTCTTGGAGTACGTCTAACACCACATCACTAAACTAAGAGAAGGAAGAGGCTGGAGGAGTGAGAGTAGTGCCTCTTCCTTCTCTAGCTACCCCTGATAAATTCCAGTAGTCACGCTTTTCTTTCTCCACTGACCATGCCTAACAGCAGGATAATATCTCTTTTCTTCTCTTCCCTTCCAGAGGGTGGTCATACCAGGTTGTTCAGCTGCGGTTGGCTGCAGCTTTCTTCAGGGGCGGTCCTTATCACCTGCAGTCGGCTCCTTCTCCTTTCTCTCCCTGTAATTTGATGCGGGTTGACCCTTATCATAACTGATACGATGTGCTCCAAACTGGATCGCAGCTTAGTCGGTAGAGTGGTCAGCCGTCAGCCGTGGTAAGTTGCTGCTTAGATCGACAGTCACACGGCATGATCCCAAGAATAGAACTTCACACCGTCAAAGCCCAGATTATTGGCCGGATAGCTGTCAGTATCAACATCCATGGATATGCAGAATTTTGCATATATGTAGCAATAAAGTATGCAGTTAAAATTTCCTTCTATCTTTAAAAAATATTTAAGAAAAAATGTTCATGCAGTAGGTTAAGAATCGAAATAATATGTGGATGTATGCTCACCCTATCCATTTCCATTATACTTTACTTTCCTCCGATTTTATGAAATGTAAAGTCCTCTGAAACCCAGCAAGGAGCTACTTCTCACTTTTTTCCAGGACGCCAAAAGCCAGAAGGTCTGAAGGGTGGAGGAGAGAGCCTTTGGTTGTGCTGTCCTTTTATCATACATTGTAACTTAAGTGCTGTAACTCTCTCTCTCTCTCTCTCTCTCTCTCTCTCTCTCTGCATTNTGTTTGTACAATGAACCTTATCGAACTTGTTCTGTGCAACAAATCAATCTTTTTTCTGATCACTCTGCATTGTTAACAACACTTGATGTTAAAAAAAGGCAAGTTTCTGGCTGGAGGAAGAGGCTACAATTACCTGTAAAAGATAGAGGGAAATTTTTAGAGAATATGAATAATTGGTTTGAAGCTTACCCAAAAAATTACACCATTAACTCTTTACTAAATGATCTAACTAAATTTACTGAACAACTTCTGTCACAGCAGGTCAGAACCAAAACAAAGAATAAACACAAAACTAAAAGTAGAAATATTGGTAATAGTAATAAGAACTTCTGGAAGAAATGGTATAAAGATGACAAAGAGGTTCAAGTTACAGAAAATTTCCTCAAGGTAGCAAAACAGTACTGGAAGGATGATAGGTCAGACATTAATCTAAATATTTTAAAGACCTGTGCTGAAAGAGCAAGACAGGCGAAAATTAGAGCTAGAGAAAAATACTGGGTAGAATTTCTGAACAATATTGACAAAGACACATCATTAGCTATTATTTGGAAAAAAATTAACATAGCCAGAGGTGTTAAAAACCAAACCTCAGCTCATCCTAATCCACAAGAGTATGCTCAAACCCTCATGAATGAATGGGCGTCAGCTTCCAAGTTCACCAACCTCCCTCTCAGAATACAGAATAAACTAACACCAAAGCTACACTTCTTTCACCAACAACTTGAACAAGCAATAGCACTGAAGGATGACACTTGTAAAGAAATAACCTCATTTGAACTTAAAAGAACCTTGAAAAACAATAAATTTAGTGCCCCAGGTGAAGATGGCATAACCTATCCCATTCTTAGTGCTATGGCTGAAGTAAAGGGCAACCCACTGCTCAGTATCTTTAATCTTAGCTACCAAACTGGTAAAATTCCCGCTGAATGGAAAAGAGCTGTCATAGTTCCTGTTCCTAAGGCAAGTTCTGTGACAGCCATGAGACCTATTTCCTTATTGTCTTGCTTCTGTAAAACACTTGAAAGAATAATTCTAAACAGGTTGTTACATAAAGTTAGGCATTTATTAAGCCCATATCTTAATGGTTACATTTCTGGCAGAAATACAACATCATGTATTATATCATATCTTGCAAATTCCAATAGTAAATTTTCACTATTTCTATACTTAAAGGGTGCCTTTGATGTGGCTAATCATGATATAATACTTAATGAGTTGGTGAATTTTGGTGTGAAAGGTAAACTACTTGGCTGGATTAAAGACTATCTTTGCCACAGAACTGCTTATGTTGTTTTTCAAGGAAAGAAATCTAACACATTTGAGCTTGAACTTGGTACCCCACAGGGAGGGGTGTTAAGTCCCACACTATTCAATATTTTGATGAATAAAATAGTAAGTTTAAAATTCCCAAATGGTGTGAGCTGCATCAGTTATGCAGATGATATTTTAATTCAGGCCAAGAATCATCGTGATATGCAAAAATCACTAGATTTATTGGGAGAGATGTGTGATGAGCTAGGCTTAATTATATCAGCCGAAAAGACCAAATACATAACAAAAGGGTCCAATTATGTAAATCCTCTTTACTTGCAAGGGAGTCCACTGAAAAGAGTTGACTTTATTAAATATTTAGGAGTATATGTTGGGAATATTAGGGGAAAGAATGCTGAATTTGATTTGGTCATGACAACATGTATGAAAAGGCTTAGGCCTCTTAGAGTGATGTCTTGGAAGGGTCTGGGGGCCTCTATTCCAGTTTTAAAAATGATGTATATTGCATATATAAGATCAGTCATTGATTATCACGCTCCAGTTCTCTCTTGTTTGCCTGCTGATAAACTTAACAAGCTTGACACAATACAGAATGAAGCAATGAGACTAATTCTAGCATGCCCAAAGAATGTTAAAGTGTCTAATCTTAGACTAGAATTAGGGTTATCTTCTATCCCAGAACGGATTAAGGAGATAAATACACTAACAGGAGTCAGAGCACTGAGAGACAAGAGAG